>JAULKJ010282907.1:0-22187 GCA_032355405.1 Rubia balearica | reverse complement strand
TGCGATCCCTTCTAACCTTTATGAAAACATAGACACAGGTGAGCTTAATGAAACTATAGTAATTGTCCAATTAGCCGATCACTCCCAAGCTAGCCCTCTAGGTTGAGTGAAATTTTAAGGGTTAGAGTAGGCAATTTAGTGTTTCTGGCGGATTTCTATGTCCTTGACGTAGTGCACGATGGTGGTGCACCCTCAATTTTATTGGGGAGACCTTTTCTTAAAACGTAAAAGACTAAGATAGATGTTCATTTGGGAACACTAACCCTAGAGGATGACACTGACAAGGTGGGATTTGAAATTAATTCTAAGCATGATTCACCTATTCCCTCTCTTATGTGCAAAGGCATAACTTTGTGTGATTGATGATGATGATTGCCTAGATGATGAGATTCTTGATGATTATGAGAGTGATGAAAAAATCCTACCCCGTGCTTCAATTATGATGATCATGTTAATGAGACTTATGCTTTGCATTATGTTAGTGATGACTTGTCTAATTTGGAATGTTTTTCTATGCTCACAAACATGCAGCGGTTAGTGGAGAGTGGAGAGGATGTAAAACTTCCTCGACTGCCTTCTAAACCCGAGGAAATAGCCGGGGACTCAACATTAGCTAGGGTATATGGACATTCACTCTCTATGGCGAGAAAAATGCTCAAAAGGTAAGGATGACACTTTGTGTAGACCTCTTCGCAAGGATGTCATCCTAGGTGGAGTTGCCGATGACGACTCCGGGGACCTAACGGTAGGTTACTTTTTATTTTAGTGCATAAAAAAATTAAGCCGTGAGGACGATAATAAATATACGGTGCTCTTTCTTGCCTTGTTTTGATGTTTTTCCGTAGATAGTTTTTGTATGTTTTTTATGTGTGACAAAGTCTCTTGGGGTGAAAATCTTGTTGATTGATAATTTTGAGTTTGAATTTTGTGTTTTGTAGTTGAAATGAAATAAGAATTTTTGGGTGACAATTTTTTTTCTAAAAAAAGGGAGGCACTAGGGAAACAAGTCCCTGTTCATTGACAACCTCGTGCCAGACCCACTCAGCACGAGGCATACCTCGTGTCAGGCCCCCTTAGTACTAGGAAGCCTCATTCCAGAACCTCTTAACATGAGGCTACATGTGGTACACCCATGTTAGGCCTCGTGTGGAGCTGTAGTTGGGTAAAAAATGTAGAGTTTTGAAAAACTGTAATTTCAGTCCAAAACATGCATTGCTGGCCCATTAATTCAGAAAATATTTTATTTCCTTGGATTGTTGATGTAGATATTACTATAATAAACATCACCACCTCCCTTAAGCATTACTTAATTGGTACTGTTATCCCCTAGACTTTCTATTTTCAACTATGCCATCCTTGTCTCTTTTGCACCTCCCTCCTAAATTACCTTCTTTTAGAGGAGCATGAATTGCTGAAAATAAGAGTTCATAGTACATTCCCCTACCCATAGGAATCATTTAGCTCATTGAAGTCCCTCAAGAACACTCACTCTCACTTCACCTTGGTGAAACTCGAAAATTGAAGCTTTTTCTCTAAAAAATGAGCATTTTTGCTTCTTCTTGTTGGATTTTCCATATCTTAGCTTCAAATTATGGGTAATCCTTTGAGATTGATGTTTACTTTCTTTATTTAGCATAATGGTGTTATGATGAAAAGCTTTAATCTTGAAAAGTTGATGTGTTTTTGGTAAGTATTTTGGTTATATGAATGATCTTGTATTGAACAAAGTGTTGGGGGGGGGGGGGTAGTATATGTTCTTGTGCTTTGATGATATGATCTTCATTGGTTGTGGTTGTTTAGGAGGAATGGTTCTTGATTATATGATCTTATTGATGGGATGCTATAATTTGACATGAGTTTTTTTGTTTAGGAAGAATGATTCTTGATTGAATAGCCTTTATGTTGAGATTGCATGATTTGGAATGTGTTGGCTATTTAGGAAGAGTGTTCTTATTCAATGATACTTGATGCATGCCTTTGTTCATTATTGCATTACCACCTTTTTCTTGTTGTGATATGATGGCTCCAAAAAGGAATAGGTCAGGAAAAGGAATAATTTCCCAAGGTGATAAAGGGAGGAAGTCGGCCAAGGTTGGGAAACGAGAGCTAACAACTTCCCTTCCTCCTAATTCCGCCTTTGTTGTTGAGGAGTTCATGGGGTTAACCACCATTTTTGGGAGTGCAGCCCGGAGATGGAAGTACTTGAATAGACCAATGTGGACCATATTGGAGACGAACTGTGCATGTACGGAGTCCTTGACAAATCTAGACATACTCGAGCCCTTCACATATTTTATAAGCCTAATAGGCCTAAAGGGTTTCTCAGAAAAGCATTCCAAGACTTATATACAGTGGACTTTTTGAGTTTTTGGTGACCTTAGAGAAAGCAATGGACAATTATATGGGGGGGGGGAGAGGTCATCCATTTTCACTTAGATTATAAGGAGTACACTATGTTGCATCGGGATATTGGGCACAAGCGTTTGGGTGGAAGTATGGGAAAGAGTTTCCGAGGACACACCGAAAAGGCCTTCGATTTCATTGAGAATTTTTTGGAGGCTTCTTTCTGGTATAAAGAGGAAGCATCTATGCAGGAGTAATATAATAGTCTATCATGCATTACAGTACATCCAGCGACTCTTGTCCATGGGGGTATTCTTCCACGGAGAGTTCTCACAATGCTCCGGTGCAGACGTCCAAGTCCTTTAAGCGATGACTCTGGAGGGAAATTTCTACCTCAATATGGTGGGGGATTTCATGGAAGAATGCTTGGAAGTGGGAAAAAAGAAAGGTGAAAAATACTAATGGGAGGCATGGTTGGACTCTTAGTCCAATACTTGGGACGTCCAATTCCTTCTCGTTCGCATTGGCAAACTTAGGTCGTTCGGGGATGAGGTACACTATAGAAAAGTTAGCACGAGCTTCAATGATTTCTACCACTACCTCAGAGGATCGGTTCAGTTGGTTTTACGGTGGCACTACAATTTGCAGCTTCATAATTCTACCACAACCAGAGCGCACAACTATTAACCAATACAGTCTATTTGAGGACTTGTTTCTAGCACCCAATCCACAGTTTGAAACAAACTTATACAGATTCTGATTGATCCTGGATGTAGACATTGAGGAAGAGGATGGTGAGACTGTATCAAGGGCACCACTTAGCAGCACTCACATACCCGTGACTTCCTCGACCAACTGTCCACTTTTGGGGAACAACTTACGAGTTCTACCCAAATTGTGCAAGAGGCCGGTCACACGGAAGGATCGATAAGTTTACAATTGGAGGTGTTTGGAACTAGGTTAGACTCTATGGAGATCACCATGCGAGTTTGGGGATCCAGGCTGGACTCCATCGAGGGGAAGTGAAAGAGTAGTTTGCTATTGTGGATGAGAGGGCGGATGTCCAAGAGGAGACTATCGAGAAATTGATCAAGAGATTTCATATCTCAAGTCTTGATGGTTTTTGGGATGTTATTCCCATCAAGAGGCAGGAAATGAGACATGAAGAAAGGAGGAAGAGACGCTAGACAAAGCGCTTGAGGGAGGACACCGCGGGGTCACATGATTAAGTTCCACTACTTTTATCTTTCTCACTTATGATTTCTATTGTTTCCTTGCATTAGGGACAATGAAAAGTTCAAGTTTGGGGGGGGGGGGGTAGTAGTGAAATACGTGAGAGTTTTTCTTCTTGAGATTCCTTTGAATTCTTGATGTTGTTTTGTTTGGGGATGTTGATCTTTAGGGTGTTATCTCTTTATTGTGGGGATGTTTTGGGAGAATTTCGGTGATTTAATTTTTTTCTTTTGCTTATCTTCAGGTAGTATGAAACCCATCTTTGGGGCATTTTGTGTTACACAATTCTTTTTTGAAAAATTTGGAAAAATGAAAAAATATATACTCGGCTAAGTCAGAAACCCGAAAGGGCAACTTAGGAAAAAATGGGAGAAAGTCCGGATAGTTTGAAAGACCTTGGTAAAAATGAGAGGCAAGGTCCGACTAGGTTGAAAAATCTATGCAAAAATGAGAGGTTGTGTGAAAAAAAGATGAGAGGTGAGCTCAACATGTATGAATGATAGGATGAAAGACCAAAAGGGCTCCTAGGAAAAATGAGAGAAATTGAGAGAAATCGGAAACTAATTTTAACATCTCTTGGACTATCCTTGGCGGTTTCATTGGAAACATCTCTTGGATTATCTTTGGCGGCTTCTTCGGCGAAGTAAGCTAGTTTAGCACTTATCATTTTACTTTGTTTTTTTTCTTGGATGGATTTTGGGTGGATAGGTTACTTTAGCATCTTCGGGGAGAGTGAGAGTTGTGAGATGCTTACAATATTTTGGGGGAACTAGGGTAGCTTAGGAATAAGTTGAATGTATTGGTTAACTTATCTTTGCATGTTACATTCCTCTTGGATATTTTCTTGTTTATTTTACCCGAGGAAGAGGAAAGGTGTAAGTGTGGGGGGATTAATGTGCACCTTATTGCATGCGTTAACCAATGCGTTTGATATCATGTTTTCTTTGGTTGATTGCTAGTTTTATTTAGGCTTACATTACTTAGGTTTTAGTTGTCCGTTGTTGGGTTTGTTTTCTAAATCCCAAGTTTCGTAGGCTTAATTGGATCTCATAAACACTTTGCCCTCACAAGCACCTAAAGTTTCGTAGGGTATCTGTAAGGATTTTGGCATTATTTTATAGAAGGCTATTCGTGAGGGTGGTAGAAGATATTTGAAGGCCATTCGGGAAGATGGTAGTAGACAAAAAGACATGGACCAAATGCATGGTAGTAGATAGAGGCTAAGTATGGATATGGACTGTGCCAATTTGCATGGCTCGTGTTGTTTCAAATCCAAAAATGCAAAGACAAGTCCCGGGGTGCGAAGATAGACACGGCCCACACCCTTCAACTGATCAAAAAATGCTTCCAGATGAAAGCCCACACCGAATGACACGAGGCATACAATTAAGAAGTTAAAAAAGAGCACCAGCCGATGGCCCGTGCCGGCCGACACAACCAGTGTCAGCATGAGGCTAAATGGTTTATGCCAAACTAGCCCACCCATTTTAGCATGAGCCTACACAACCCGTGCCAGAGCATGTGGCTAGTGTTAGTACGAGGCCACCTGATTGGCACAGTCTCTGTCAGCACGATGCTAAACGGTCCGTGCTAGACTAGCCAGCCTATGTCAGCACGAGGCTACACGACCCGTGTCCGGTTGCGCAACCAGTGTCATTTGAAGCAGCTAGGGTTTTTGGCCTATTTTGGGCCTTTTTGGGCCCAATTCCCTACTACTATATAGGTGTATATCAACCTATATCTATTAGGGTTTAAGTTTATTCTCATTTAAGACTTTTATGAGTAGGGTGGAGAGAGAAAGGAGATCTTCCTTCTCTCTAAAATCTTTTATCCTTTTGTCTTTATTTTTCTTTTACCCAAATGCATTGAATCCAATGAAATATTTGGGTTCAATGCCTAGGGAGTAGTTAATTAACTTGGGGTTTGTATTTGTATTCATTATTTGGTGTTTGTTTTGTGAGATTCCTTAGATCTACCTATTTTTATGTGTTTGTGACTACTATGTTGGCATGTTCTTGACGTTCTTATTAATTGCATGATTGTCACACTAAGATTGGCACAGACAGGTCTAATTTTTTGTTGGAGCACTTATTGATATCTTCCGAGGAAGGAAACCTAGATTTTCTTGGGGTAATGATAGTCCAGGACCGTATGGGTGTGTGCATGTGGATCGTCGAGTCAACGTTACGATCAACCATACACTAGTCTTAGATAAAAATATTTCTCGAATGGTTACAGATAGTGATAGAGTTAGTAGAAAACTAGGGTTAGCAACCCTAGAGCCATCAATAAGGTGTTCCTCCCTTTGCCTTTGTAGGCCTAGGGAGAAGCATTCGTAGTGAAGTGCCAGGGATTTTATCGTATTGGGAAGATTCAGATCTGCACAGCAGGCAGGGCCAGTGTTGCACTCCCCCAATTATGGAGGCGGTGCCAATAGAAGATTACATGTGCAACCTATGGGCAGATATGGGGAAGTGTTGACCATCAACCACAGCACGTGTCATAAACACTATAATTGGCTTGTACATCTTGTATGTGATGGAATCAAGGATCGAAACGCGACACTGATCATGTTACACAGATACTCTCTAAGTGATAGTTTATATAGTTTATTCTCTTATGATTTCACATGTTCGCAGTTGTCAGTAAAACCCCCCAGATCCAATTTATCAATACTAGCTATTCCAAGCACGTGGTCAGATTGACAACCCAATCGTGGCTGTGTGTAGTTAAATTTAATTTCCTAACATATCTATGGATGACCTAGGTCTTGCCACTATCTACCCCATGGGTAGCATAGTAGTAGGAATTCGAGCATAAATATATATATTTCTATATTTAATCCTTAATAGTTTTCCTTTCAAGTTTAACGACCCCGGGAGGGGCGGGTCACTTTTGTTAGCATGATTGTGTTGTATGTGGGGAGCTTGAAATTCGAAATTTTGATGTTTTATGGGAGTATGTGGGTTATATGCATGATGCTACATTGAACTAAGTGTGGGGAATATTATACTCCTTGTGTTAAGATGACATGATTAGCTATGTGTTGGGTGTTTAGGAAGAATGTTTCTTGCTAAGTGATCTTTAATGCATAAGCTTTGTATGTAGTTTTCCATTACCATCTTTCTCTTGTTGTGATAGAATGAGTCATAAAAGGAGTAGAATGGATAATGGAGCAACTTCTCGAGGTGATAAAGGGAAGGGTTTGGCTAAATTTGGGAGACAAGAGTCAAATACTCCCATACCTCCTACTTCCACCATTGTCATTGATGAGTTCATGGGATTGGCCAACATTACCAAGAGTGCAACCCGAAAGTGGAAGTATCTTAATAGGCCAAGGAGGATAATCTTGGAGACCAAGTTCACGTGCAAAGAGACTTTGGTGGCTCTAGTCCTATTTGAACCCGTCAGCTACTTGCTAGGTTGGATAGGCCTAGAAAAATTCCTCAAGATGCACTCCAAGATGTACATCAGGTGGACCTTAGACTTCTGGGCAGCCGTGGATAAAAAATCAGACAGTGATGGAATGAGGACCATCACGTTCCATTTGGATGACAAGGAGTACTCAATGACCCATGGGAAAGTTTCTCGAGCGTTTGGGTGGAAGTACGGGAAGGAAGTTCCAAAGAAAGAACAACAAGGACTCCCTTCCTTAAGCATCTTTTGGAAGAACTTGATAGGCGTGGATAGGAACCACTTGGGCAAGAGTATCACAATAGTTCACCTAATTTTACGCTAGTGCACCGGCTCCTATCCATGGTAGTTCTTTGCGAGGGGGAAATTTCTCAATACCCTAACCGAGATGTGCAAATCGTTGGGTGATGGCTCAAGAAGGGAACTTCTATCCCAAATTAGTGACAACATTTGTGAAAAAATGCATAAGCATGGGAAAAAAGAGAGCCAAAAAGATACCAATGAGAGGAATGGTTGGGCTTTTGGTGCAATACTTGGGACCTACTACATCCCCTCACCTTGCTTTGGTAAATTCGGGTCATTCAGGAATGAAGTACAATGGACAAGTTGGTAAGAGCTTCTATGATCGATACCACCACCATGGAGGTTCGTTTTGTTTGGCTATACGGGGGTGCCATGGTTTGAAACTTTGTGGTACTTCTGCAACCCGATCACAAGGCAATAAATCAAGGCACCTCATTGGAGGATCTTTTCATAGCTCCTGATTTGAGGTTCGAGAAGGCCTTCTACAACACCCTATCGGCCTTGGATATGAACATCGAGGCAAATAGAGTGAGAACGCACCTAGAGTGATACCTAGTCGAACCAACCTATCGGAAAATTTCTTCGTCTAATTTTGCACATTTGGGGAACAACTCATGAGTTCAATCCAAATAGTGGAAGAAGTCGGTTAAGCGGTAGGTGGGATGAGTTTGCAAAAGGAGGAATTTGGGGTTAGGCTTGACTCTATAGAGAGCCAAAAAGATACCGATGAGCGAGACGTGAAGGAAAAGTTTGCCATTGTTGAAGGGAGAGTTGACATGCAAGAGGAGGCCAAGGAGCAATTGATTGAGAGGATGCATGCCTTAAAGCTTGAAGGCTTTCATGACCTCATTCCCTATTAGAGGCAAGAGTTGAGGCAAGAAGAAAGGAGAAGAAGGCGCAAGGCAAGGTGTATGAGAGCGGACCATTCAGGGTCCTAAGAGCAAGAACTTATTATTCTCCCTACTCCACTTGTGATTTTTTACCTTGTATGATGCATTGGGGACAATGCAAAGTTTAAGTATGGAGGAGGGAGTCGTTAGGCACTTAGGAGTTCTAGCAAAATTCCATTGTATTTGTTTTTTCCTTATTCTCACTATTGTATGAAGCCCACCTTTGGGGCATTTTGTGCTACAAAAAAATGTTTTTCAAAAATGGAAAAATAAAATACCCGGCTAAGTTCAAAACCCGGAAAGGCAACTTATGCAACAATGGGAAAGGCCTAGATAGATTGAAAGACCTATGAAAAAGTGAGAGGCTAAATGGTGTGGAAAAAGGTGAGAAGTGAGCTTTGAAAAGAAAAAAATGTGGGATGCTAGGATGAAAACCCAAAAGGGCTCTTAGGAAAAATGAGAGAAATTAAAATAATAATAATAATTATCCTATGCTTCTCTTTGCTTGTCCTTTGGTAGTTATTTTGGTAGAGTAACTTAGCTTCAAACATTCATATTTAGTGAACTTCACCTTTGAGTTGGCATGTTGGTGGATAGAGCTTCTTAGTTTCTTTAGGATGTGAGAGTTGTGAGATTCTTGTGTTTTTGGGGGAACTAGGGTAGTCTAGGAATAAATGTTGGGTGTCTTGGGGAATTCTTTGCATGCTATGTTTCACTTGGTTCCTTGCTCGTTCTTGTTTACTGAAGGAAAAGTAAAGGTTTAAGTGTAGGGGAATTGATGAGACTCTAGAAGCATGTGTTTCCTTTTGCATTTAGTATATCTTTTAGTAGCTTTTGTATATTTGATTAATAGGTTCAAGTAGGTTTACATTACAAGCGTTTTGGATAGCCATAGTTTGTTTTCTTGTCTAAATCCCTCGTTTTGTAGATTATTTAGATCTAATGGATACCATGCCTTGTGAGCTTAATTGTAGATCGCTTTTAAGCACTTGAAAGTAGCTTAGTGAAGTCCATTTGCAAGAATGGTAGAACATATTTGAAGGCCATTCTCCAGGATAGTAGAGACCGAAAGTCACACCCTTAATAGTGGTAGTAGATGGGATGTGCCGAAGAAAAAGAGTTAAATTTCGGAAGAATTAGAAGATTGGCATAACCCGTGCCAACCAAATGGCTCGAGAGACTAAGGCATGGAGGGGGACGTGTCCTTTTGCACGGCTCGTGAGCCCTGAAGATCAAGAACTGGACTCCACTAGGTGCCCCATATCCATATGCGTGGCCGCACCACTCAAAAAACCAAATGGACCTTCTAGTCCACGGTCCGCATGGAATTGCACCGGCCATGCGATCAGATTGGCTGGGAACCACCTCCAATTCTCGGCCCGTGTGTCATTGCACGGTCCGTGTCAATGTGGATGCTAGGATTTCCCTTTGTTTTGGGTAAGGCCTATTTCCACTAACTATATAACGAGCACTACTCTGTTAGGGTTTAGAGAGCCTTCATAATTGTGATTTCTATTTCGTAGTTCTAAAAGTTGGTAGGGAGAGAAAAAGACTAACTCTTCTCTCTTCTTTTATTATTTCCTAGTTTATGCCTATGGAATTGAATCCAATGCTTGTATTGGGTTCAAAGTACTTGGAGTAGTGTAGTTACTTGGGGATTTAATTTTTAATTATGGAGAAGGTGTTGATAGGATAAAATGATCTTACATTGGGAAATGTCGACTATCACCCACACTATGTGACATAGAAATAAGATTGGTTTATATTTATTACAAATGATAGAATCTAGGATCAAAGTTATTTACCGGTCATGTTACGCAAAATCCCCAAGGCTAGTTTAATAGAGTTGGATCTCTTAATTTGCATGATTAGTAGTATGTAAACAAAAACCCCCCAAAACTCATGTTTGTAGCACCAGCTATTCCCGATACACAATCAGAGTGACGACCAATTGTGAGTTGTTTTTAGTTAACTTTTGAATTATAGCATCTCTGTGGGTGACCCCGAAATTGCCACTTGTTACTCTCTAGAAGTTGGTTATTAGCACGATAGCAACATATAAATTATATATTTGATCTCCTAGCGCTCCGCGGTTTAGTAACTGCTTTCTCGTGAAAAAGTTGGTGTTATTAACGACCCCGCGGAGTGCGGATCATTTTTTGAGGGTATATGAGAGGTGAATGTGTCTCTCTGAGGGGTTTGTGAGACCTGTTTGGAAATGTGAAGAACTATGTATTGGAGTTTTTAGTGTCTTAGTGATGTAGGTGATGGGTCAGTG
The DNA here is from genome assembly GCA_032355405.1 of Rubia balearica. Classification (NCBI taxonomy): domain Eukaryota; kingdom Viridiplantae; phylum Streptophyta; class Magnoliopsida; order Gentianales; family Rubiaceae; genus Rubia; species Rubia balearica. Next base: position 11,726 of record JAULKJ010282907.1, on the reverse strand, counting down.
AACGAGCCATGGATTTAGGGATTGGTTATGGATTTCTCTTAGTAGTATGTCTTGAATGCTTGGATGTACTTGGAAGTTGTTTCCTAAATTAAGGCCGTGCCTTGTATCTAGGTTGTTCATTTTACGTGCAAACCTATTCAGGCCTTTGTGGGCCCCTCCCTAGAATTAATCATCTCTCTTTATCTTGAGGAGTGAAGGTTAATGGTATGATTTGAATTTCCAGAATGATAATGGCCTTGACCCATCTAAAGGATCCCCGCAAGAATCTTTTGGATTGTATTTGGGGGAGAATTTTCGATGATAAAGCCTGTATATAAAGTTGGATGCTAAAAGTGATATATTTATTACTTATCTTGGTTCATTCATCCAACTACCATTTATAGGGTTAGTTTTCCTATATTCCCGGTTGTTTGTGTCCACGTTGGTTATGATGACTTATCTGGCATGGTGGGATACAATCCCTAGCTTGTGGCTTCCGCGATATGTTATATGAAGTCATCTCTATCGAGGCTTGTGATCTTTTCGATGTTGTTAGAAGATAGCTCTTGTGAGGTGTTCCATTATTTTACTACGTCTGGTGCTTCACACTCATTCTTTCCTCCGTACTTACCTATCCTATATCATAAGCCTCCTAGTTGTGGAGGACGGACAGTGTGAGGGTGGGATGTACATAGTCTTTCACGAATTCATATATTCTGACCTGATGCGGATAACTTGTTTTGGCCCATCTTATTGGATATCTATCAATATTGAATGATTTGGTAAATGCGCTGCTTCCGTTAGTATTTCTTATAAAAGCCTTTGGCTTCTCCCATGTATTATTTTTCAAATATTGTGAGTTGACGCTTTATTTATTTTCATTCTTCTTCCGGTATGGGTCTGTCAAAGATATATGTTTATGTTCCATCTAATTTTATCCCTCCAACCAAGGTTAAGATTGAGGGTGCAACAATTCCTTAGGCTGTGGGTCGAGGAAGGAAACGTGACCTTCAGGTAAGTGCTGATTCTTCTTCTGATAATGACGCAGAAATTTTGACAGTGTCCCCTACTTTCTCTTCATACCAGGGGTGAATTGGACCCAATGAATGGATAACTGGTCACGTTAATATGTCCGCCTGTTATGCCATGGTATGCTCTCGCAGTATGATTGTGTTTTTTTTGTGCTTGTGCTTTATTTTATGATGTTGAATCTAGTTTGCAGGTTGCTACTTATTCTTTAGACTTGGAAAGTCGTTTAAAATATATAGAGCCTCTTGTACATGAGCTTAGCATAATAAATTTCAAATTAGATGGTGCATGTGAACATCTCCATTTTTCTAAGGAAGAGGTTTTACACAAGTAACATGAGCTCTGGCATTTGAAGCAAGCAAGGTGTCCTTCTAATGGTTAAACTCGAGTTTTAGCTCAAAGGGTCTTACAATCCAAGGGATATTGTGAATTTATTCTAAGATCGCAGATGCCGCTTGTGACCTTGAGAGGAATCTGTGTTATGAGTCTATACGGTCTTCTAACCCTAGTCGTGTACGCAATGTTCCCATCATGTTTGATACAAGACGAGTCTCCATATAGTGCAGGAATGAGGTTGACGGAGTGTATCAGGATATGGTAGATGATAAATATTTCTCTTTTCCTCTCTTGGATTTCTTGGAAGAGAATCCGTAAATGCTCAGCATGGAGGAAGTACGTACCTGTACTGTGGGTGCATGAAAACCTGACATTTTTGTGCATGTAACTATCATCGGGGACAATAAGAATTCATCCTTTAATTATCAAGTTCATGAATGATGATGTATCTGTTGTATGGATAATAATTAAATTGTTATCTAGATTGTTGTTGTGGGTCTTCCACTGATGCGTTATTACTAGTTTCCTTGCTGTTTTAGTTTTAGTTTTTAGGTTATTGTCTTGTGTGGAAAGAGTGTATGTTCTTCGGCTATTGATATTGAATCCCCCCTGGATGTCCTTCTAATGAGATCTATTTGAGAACAATACGTGTTGGCTGGATTATGATATTTCACATTAGAGATATAGTGTATAAGCCACTCTCTACGTTCCGAATTTGTGTGTCATTTCGCTGTTGAGTTTGTTTCTATCAGGGAACTTACTACTGATCAACCCTAGATGGGTCATTCTTTTCATTGTAGTAGCTTGGTTACAACTAAATGTGATAGCATAGATAGACAGGGAGATGCTGGTATGCTCTTTAGGGGGTTGTTTGAGAGGTGTTCTGTTCCAATGTTTAGAACTTGCATCATCACGGGACTAAAGAAGAAATGCCTATGAGGCTTGTAATACTATATTGGAGAGTGATTACATTGAATTGAGGCCTGCTTGTTGCATCCAGCAGGATGAAATGCGAAAACTTCATGATCAAGAATGAGAATAAAGGTGGGTTGTGTCTTTTAGTGTTGCTGAGTTACAACATAAAAGTAGGATATTGGAAAAAACTTTGGCTCCATTTAACGTGAAGAGGCTTGCGGAAGAAAATGATGCTTTGTGGTGGAAGGTGGCTCAATATCAAAAGATCGTGGCATTTATGAGTTGTCAACTTGATCGAGATGAGTATGGTCCAATTGAAGATTAGATATCCTACTATCAACAACAGTTGGGTAGGTTGGCTTCGATTGAATCAACGAGAACATCCTTCTTATGGGGATATAGAGTACCTATTTTGGTAATGTGAGGAGAATAAAAGATAGTGGTAATGATAAAGGAAATGTACCTCAGAGGATTTTCACTATTAGTGTGTATCTTGTTTTTGTGTTATTTGGTGTTTGCGATATTGAGCTTTCCTTTTTGCCACTTTGTGAGGAAACCTCTCTTGTTAGTGGTTATTCCGCACAAGTAAAATATAAGGGTGTAGACCCTATTTTTTGTGAAGCCGTATGTGATTTTCCTACTTAAGTTGCAAAGTGGTGTGATGGCCGTATGCGAAGTCGCATATGATTTTCTTGCCTAAGTCACGGGGTGAGCCTTTGCCCGTTTTTGTAAAGCCGCTGGTGATTTTCCTGCTTAAGTTGTGGGGGTGTGCCCGTATTTTGCGAAGCCGCCGGTGATTTTCCTTCTTAAGTCACGAGGTGGGGATGTACCTGTATTTTGTGAATGCGCGAGTGATTTTCCTACTTAAGTTATTAGGTGGGGGTGTGCTCGTATTTTGCGAAGCCGCATGTGATTTTCCTGCTTAAGTTGCGAGGTGGGTATGTATACAATGTTTTTCCTTAGGAAAGATGTTTTTTCATTTATGTATATACAACCATGATCATTTCGTGTTGTTAGTCAGTACTCCTGGTCAACAATAATATCGAGACCTCTTTATAATACATCCGTTTAGGAACCCTAGGTCTACACGTGGTATTTCCTAAGGTTGGTTACATGCCACGTATTGGAGAAAAGTGAATCATTCATTAAGGCAAGAGACTATCTATTGGACTTGTGTGACGCTATTATCTTGTACGGTCCCTACCATGCTAGACAAAGTTTACCTGTCTTTTTGGCCAAGCTGGCTATGTTTTTCCTTAGGAATAAGACTCATTCACTAAAGGTTGTCTCTTGAACCTTGTCATTGTATGACTTTTCCATCTGTTGCTTATATATAACTTCTCTGATTTTTGCAATTTGGTAGCGTTCCTCTAAGATATCTAAGTTTGCCCTTATATCTTCGACTTTCAGCTTCAATGTATGCTACTACTCTTGGGCTGGGGATACTTATCTTTACCGGTATAACTGCTTTGTAGCCATAAGTAAGACTGAATGGTATCTCTGATGAGGGTGTTCTTGGTGTCGTTCTAAGTGCCTATAGTACCGTAGGAAAATTTTCTACCTAGACTGTTTGCTTTCCTTTCAGGCATTTTTGGATTCCTTGGATGAAGGTCTTGTTGGTGACCTCTACTTGACCATTAGTTTGATGGTGTGTGCTAGAGGTAAACTTATGGAGTATGCTTATACACCATTCATTGAATGCTCCACTTGAGAATTGTGTACCATTGTTTGAAACAATTGTCTTAGGAATGCCAAAGCGACATACTATGTTTTGCCAAAAAAAATGATATAGCTACTTTGGCTTTATTCCTATCGAGCAGGTTTGTCTCTACTCACTTAGTGAAGTAGTTTATTGTGACTACAAGGAACTTCGTACCACCTGATCTTGGTGGGAATGGTCCAATATTGTCTACTCCCCATTTGTCAAATGACCATGCATTGTTTACCCCTGTCATTTCGGATTGTGGCTTCAGCTGAATTGTTGCATTTTTCTGACAATTAATGCATTTCCGGAAAAATGTGTGCACATTTTTTAACATCACTGACTAAAAATATCTTGCTCTAATTATTTTATTTGCCAGTGTTCTTGTTCCTTGGTGTGAACTGCACCCACCTTCATGTATATCCCTAATAATTGATGCTGCTTTATGAGGTCTGACACACCGTAACCATGGTGTATGGTAACTATTATTGTACATGATATTATTGGAGTAGCTCTATGAAACTACTTTGAGCTCTATCTTTCGTTCTTCTTTCCTATCCAGGGGTAAATGGCCGTTCTGAAGAAACTCTAGGATAGGATTTATCCTTTCTTTGCCACTCTCTGACAAGTGTGCGACTGTTGTAGATGTTGCACTTCAATTTGAGATCGATTCATCCAATATATTTTTTTCATTCTAAAGTGAGTCGAAGCCTGAAGTTGCTAACTTGCTTATTGCATCCACCCTTGTGTTTTCTGAGCGAGGTATGTGGAATATGCTTAAGTATTTAAACTTGCGGATGAGATGTTTGGTCCTATTCAGATAATTGATAAACTTCCTTTCCTTGACTATGTAATCACGAGTACCTACTTGGTGGCAATCTGTGAATCATTGTGGATGCAAATGTGTTGTATACCCATTCTTGAGGCTAGATCAAGTCCCTCCATGATTTCTTCATATTCTGATTCATTGTTTGTTAAAGGAACTAGAATCGGAGTGTGTATTTGTGTTCATCTTCTTTTTATCTTATTAGTAGGATCCCTACTCCATACACTTCTTTGGATGATGCTTCACGATGAACAAGGTCCACACACTAGGAGTTACTTTATATTTTCCCTTTTGACTGATTGGTTTGTCCTTTTCTTCCAATTCTTGATGTATCTCATCGACCATGTCTGCTTTAAAATTTTCCAGGGATTATGCCTTGTTTGACATCTTTGGGCTCAATATAATTTTCTGTTCTCCCAAGTCGATGATGGACTTTGTCAAAAGACCAGATGCTTTTGGCTTATGGTAAATCTATTTGATAGGTTGGTCTATGTAGACCACAATCTCGTGGGCCTGAAAGTAAGGTCGATGTCTTCTGGCATAGTGGATTAGGGCCAGTATGAGTTTCTCTATGGATGATTAATTATTTTCTGGTACTTGAAGGATTCCCCTGATGTAATATACTGGTATTCGGAAATTGTGTCATGCCTTAATTACCAGGAGAGAACTCACAAAATGCATTTAAGACGCCAAGTATATGTACAAAGGTTCACCTGCCTTGGGTGCTGATAACAACTATAAACATTATAGTTCAGCTGGAGGGTGCCATAAGCTTATTGGCAGTCCTCCATCAAGGCAAATTTGGATGCTTTCCTCAGTACGTCGAAGAATGGCATATGCTTTTCTGTTGCTTTTAAAATGAAGCGGTTGAGTACAGCTTGGGAGCCTGTGAGTATTTGAACTTCTTTGATGGTTCGAGAAGGTTGTAGTGACTGGATCGCTTGGATTTTTTTACTGTCTTTGATTCCAGTTGAGGAAATGTTGAACCCCAGGAATTTTATCCTCCTACAATGATGGTGCATTTCTTGGGGTTAAGTTTCATTTCTATGCCTCACAATGTTAATAGTGTCTCTTGTAGATCCTTAGGGGATTCCTGGAGGATTTTTCTCTTGATAACCATATCATTCATATAGATTTCTATGTTGCGCCCGACATGGTGTGAAAATGCCTTGTCAACTGTAATGGCTTGTCAACTGTACCATGATACATAGTTCTTGTGGTTTTCTAACCAAAGGGCATTTTTTCATAGTAGAAGCTCTTAAGCTAGTGATGAAGGCTATTTTTTCTGCCTCCCTGGACTCATTTTGTTTTGTTGGTATCCTTTGTATGTGTTCTAGAAGGCAAAACTTCATATCCTGAGGTAGATGTCACCAATTAGTCCATCTTAGGCAGAGGGTAGCAGTATTTCAGACAGTGTCTGTTGAGATCAATGTAATCAATACATAACTGCCATCCAGCATCCGCCTTTCTTACTATAACAGGGAACAAGCCATGTGGCCTATACTTCTTCTCTTTGTATTCCTGCCTGTACCAAGGTAGATACCTTGGCTTCTATGGGTCTCAGTCAATCGAAACCTTGGCTTCTATGGATCTCAGTCGATCGAGACCTTCGCTTCTATGGCTTTCAGTCGATCGAGTGTGAAGATTCTCTACTTCTGCCTGGATGGCTTGACTTTCGGGCCGATGATTAGGAAATCTATAAATATGGATGGGTCGACACCTTCCATATCTTGTATGGACCAAGCGAACGAGGTATTGTATTTTTTTCAAGAGTATTATTACCTTTGATTGATCGCTTTTGATAGTTTTCACCCAATTTTGACTTCTATGGGAATGTCAAAGTCATTGATTTGAATTGATTCTTTGTCTTCTCCTAGTTCCATCCTTTTGACGTGGTTTGTTGTGGGTTCTCCCTCGTTGATGGAATGGACCATAGGCTATGCCTCTTTTCTTGGGGGTGGATTTCATGGTTATGGGCATGCATTCTCTTGCTACCTTCTGAACTCCTTGGACCGTCGAAATCTCTGCTTCAGTTTGGATTTTCATAACTAGGTTGTAAGAAGGCTAAATGGGTTGGGTCGCATTTATCCATGGTCTTTCTACTATAGTATTTAATGAGCTAGGTGCATCTATTACCATGAATTCGTATTTAACTGTACTTTTCTTGTCTTCTTGTCTGATTGTTGTGGGCTGTCTAATGTTATCGAGTGGCCGTTTGGATTTTCCAGTGAAGCTATTGGAGATTCTAGCCTACTGAAATCTTGTTTTAATCTCTACTTTGTCGAAGCAGTCTACGAACAGTATTTCTACCGCTTATCCATCGTCTACAAAATTCTGGCGTACCTGTGAGTTACATATTCTCATTCTAATGACCATAGGATTGTTGTGGGGTGAGGTGATAGGGACTGCATTTTTTTGCTGAAGGTGGTTTCTTTGCTAGGTTGCATTTTTCCAGGGTCTCTTGTGGTGGTGAGGATCTCGCATGTGCCTTCCAAACATTGATAGACATCGTACTAGTTGACCCATAGATTGCGTAATGACATTCTATGGAATGGAATACCAATGTTGTCTCCTAAATCTGTGGTTGCCGTCAACGTTGGTTTTGGCATAGCTGGTTCTAGGTCACCGATAGGGTCTTATTGCTGTCATATGATGTAGATCCTCCTGACTGGGTTTCTTCCATTCTATATTGATCGAGCCATCTCTTTTGCAGTAGTTCTTTTGTCATTCTTCTTAAATTATTGCAACTACTTGTTTCATGCCCGAGATGTTTCTGGAAGTCACAATAGTAATCCTTAGATCTCTTCTCTGCTGGTGCTTGCATATGGCTGGGGTCTCTGAATATATCCTGTGGGTTTGCCAAATTTCTCCCTAGGAGTTGGTTACCAGAGATTCGGTGAAGGGCAATTAGTCCACTGTTGGTTCTCCCCCTTGTGAGTACGCTCGCCAATCCTTTTCTGTCTTCTTCTCCGCTTAATGGTCTTTCTCCGGTTATTTTTTCTCTCCCATTTTATAACTTCTTATTGTTGGTTTTCTCCGTTCTAATGAATTTTTCCACTGCCTTTTGGTGGTCTCTTGGATTATCCGGCATATCTGGTGTGAGTTTATTTTAAAACTCCCGTGATCTCATGACATTCATAAATGCACCTAATGACATTGGGTGTGTGAGGTCCTTAACTTCCGGGATTTTTTATAACAAAGCGATCATGGTACTCCGCAATGCTCTCTCCACTCCGTTGTGAGATGTTCATCAGGTCTGCGAATGTCTTTGTGAACTTCTATATTTTTGTAGCATCTTCACATGATTTGGTTCGTTAATTGGCTCCAGCTTCGTATGCTTCTACTAGATAGGCTGCCATACCAAACTATCGATGTTCTTGCTAGGAAATTGGAAATTATTTGCCGATCAATTGGATAGGCACGTCTCATACCCTTATGCTCGTCCTATAGGAGCGCATGAATTCTTTTGGATCAGTTGTCTCATCATATGCCTTGAGATGTGTTGGTAGCTTAAATCCTTTTGACATTACAAAATTTTGTAAACTTTCCATTAGCGGTGAATGCTTAACTTTGTCGTTGACATCATATTACACATCATCATCACTAGTCTTATTCATTTTATATTTTATTCCTTGACTGGTCTTGTCACAATCCTTTTTGTTCATGGTGGTGTTGGAAAATTGCTTGTTGTTCTCTGTTAGCTTCTAAAAAAGCTATGAAGACCCTCTTTTCTTTGTAAATGTGTGGTGAGGATTCTTGCTCATCATCTGACTCCTGGACGTTCTCTGTGTTCGCTTGAGGGGTTGTCTTTGGTGGAGGTGAAGGTGGTGGTGGTGTTAGCCCCATTACTTCTCTATGCATGCTAGCCTGACTCCTAGTCATCATGTTCCAGGGAAAACAATTAAAATGATATTTAGGTCCCCAAAGATGGCACCACTGATGTGGTTTGAATTCCCAAAATGATAATGACCTTGAGCCATCGGAAGGATTCTTGCAAGAATCTCCCAGATGTATTCGAAGGGATAATCTCCGATGATAAAGCCAGTATATGAAGTTGGATGCTAAAAGTGCTATAGTTGTTACTTACCTTGTTTATTTCATCCGACTACCATTTATAGGGTTAGTTTCTGTATATTCTAGGTTATTCATTTCCATGTTGGTCGTGCCAAATTATTTGTTATCGTGGGTCACGATCTCTAACTTGTGGCAGTTGCGATATGTTATACAAAGTCACCTATAGTGAGGCCTTTGATCTTTGGGATGTTGTTTGAAGCTATCTCTCGCGAGGTGTTCCCTTTCCTATGTACTTTCCAATCTTATACCAGTCAATTATAGATTAGTATGCAATATTAGATTTGGGGTTTCTTTTCACTGGTAAGTGTAGATCCTCTAGGCGTTCTATATCCATATGCACTTATTCGACAGTTAGTCAAGGCCTCAAGAAGACAAAAAGTTTCTTATAATTGATGTTTTTCAGTAAATCCAAGGAAGTTATTATCACTGTTGGTTTTTTAGTGAATCATTTTGCATTCTTTACTCCTATAAAAGTCTAAATTTACTGAGTTTTTATCTTCACATTTTCTACCTTATTTCCTGTTGTTACTAGGGGTATGATACTATCAAGGTGGGTGAGCACCAACCTTTTTTGTTTATCCATACTATACACAAGATGCTAGGTTATTATTTGGGAAGGGTTTATCCTAGGGGATGGTTTGTGATATCCTAAAGATATGTGGGTTTACTAGTCATTGTGGTAGGTTTTCCGGAGTTATCGATCCGATAGGTTGGGAGATTGGCCCCAAAGGGTTAAACCAAAATGCTTGAAAGAAATGGTTACCTTGCTCCGGTTTCTTTCCCTTGCTTGCTTTCCTATGGTTTCCCTCACTGATGGTAAGTATTCTAAATTAATCACCTTTATTGATGGGGCTGTGATTTTAGTCATTGATGATTTCAACTATATTTTTATGTAGGTGCCTCCACTTTGTTGGTAACAATCGGAGTGAAACCTGCAATATTCGGGGATGTGGAAAAGATTGCGAGGGCTCACTACCATACTAGTTCGCTGCTCCTAGGAAAAAAGGAAAAAATACATGCGAGTATTTTGGGCTCGTTGCAGTTACATGGGTAGAGAAGATGGGTTACTCAATTGAAGGAATCGTGAAGAAAGAGTTCCTCCGTGATTTCGTTTGACTGGATTCGGGTAGGGTTTAGATGGGAAATTGAGAAGGTGGAGTTGGAGAATAGGTGAAAACGACTTGCATATGAATCACCCATCTGATTCCTCCCACGAGGAAGATGGATCCTAAGAAATTATCCCCCAAAATATTTTTTTAGGTCGTTGTTTGTGTTTGAAGAATCAGAAGTGGAGAAATATAGCCAGAAAGGTCTGTCTTTAAGAGGCTGGTAATATGCGTATTGATGATGTCTCAGCAACCAAATACTAGTATAGGTTTAGCACAACATTATGTGTTAGACTAGCCTATAGTTTGGGTATGATAGTGGAAAAATCTTTTGTAGTCCTTATTATTTTTATAATCAATTGGATTCCTGATTGAATAACATATCCTCCAGCTTTAAAACAATTATATGTAGATAAATTGTACCTAGTTCATTGCTGAATGTGAAACAAATGATATCATATTCCCTATACATTTTGTGTAGTTGCGATGCTGTATTACTGGGTTGGTATGTTCATTTTGTTTCATCAAGCTAGAGATAGACTCTATAATGCATGATCGCATAATTTCTAAAGCAATGCGAAACTAGTAGGTATTGGGTGTTAGGTACCAATGTATATGAGGCCCAGACAGTAGACCTAGTCTATTCTCGAACAAATTGATAAAACTTGTGAAGTCATCCTTCAAGGACAAACGAAGATAAAGAGAGAATCATGCAGCACATGACCGCCACATGAGCCACGACTAAGAGATTGTGGCCAACACTATATACTCGGAGGATGATCATGCAGGCACCACAATGGCCACAATCATCACGATACTCATGTCAAATGTTACTCTGGTAATTGCGACTTGAAATGGCCTATAAATATAGAAAAACTCGAGATAACGAGGTAAGAAACAAATAGTGATCACTTATATTATATTCAGATAGAGAAAAAATTAACGTAGGCATCAGAGTCTTTACCCTGGATCCACTCCGAGACTTTGGCTACAGGATATAGAGAGAACAGTGTTGGTTAACATGGACCTTTGATCACGATAATTATTTGGAAGGAAATTACCACATCATTGGTTACGTATGTGGGGAAAAACCATTCTCTTTATGTTGTGATAGTGTTCGCCAGGGACGCGATAAGTCGGATGGAGGACTCATCTCCACCCTAATCTGTGGCACGGAAGAGAACTCCTAAGAAATGAAGACCCCATGTAGACCGGGTTGAGCAAGAAGTACAATTATCACCTCAAGACAAAGAAAAACAATCTTTTACTTTGTTTGTTGAAGCCAACAAGAAAAATATCTATGTATAGTTCATCAATGCAACAAAGGAGAAATGGAAGAAGCAGCAAAGACCCAAGGAACCATAGCTTCGAAGTCCTCAAGAGAAGAAGCAACATGGACACAACGAAGAGACCTGGAATTTCATAGTAGAAGAAGAGATGGATCATTCCTCCTCGGTGGATGAATTGTAGAACTTCGTAATGCCAAAGAACTTCAAGCTGTCTAACCAATTGAAAATCTATGACGGAATGGCAGACCTATGAAATTATGGCATTCTTATAAGACTAGCATGCAGTTTTATGACACACCTATCTAGCTCGTACGCAATGCATTCCCCATCTTCTTGGTAGGGACATAAATCACATAATAGAATAGCCTGCCCAAGATAAGCATCTAGACCCATGTATGATTTGTATTTTTCATTCATGTATGATTTATGCCATGACATGCTTTATGATGCATCCATAATTCTATGCATAG
>JAULKJ010282890.1:0-13055 GCA_032355405.1 Rubia balearica | reverse complement strand
GAGCTTCTTTTCCAACGATCAAGCCCCCTGATAACTACCACATACTCTCTTATGGGTTTCACAAATTTGATAGTAGGCCTCATAGTGGGATACGCGTTGGAGGAGTGGTTGCAGGTGACCCTATCGATAAAGCACATCCTCGTGGGTCGTATACTTGAGAGCTTTCAATCTTATCTTTCTTGCCTCGATATCCTCTTCGGGAAGGGTAACATATCGAAGGTAGTTCATGGTTGGTGTGATCCAAGAGTTCTCCTTTATTACCAGCATTACTTCCCCTTCTTTAAAGCTACGTGTACTCAAAGTTTCCATCAAAAACTACTTTTAAGATTGTAGATTTTGATCAGAAGAGGCTATTTTTCTTAAGACATCGGCCATATGGTTCATTTCTTGAGGGACCTGTGTCAGGGTGTACTGATGAAAATGTTCCAAAAGAGACTTCACCACCTCTAGGCAGCACTGTAAGCTATGCTCCCTAGCTTTATATTCCACCTTGACTTATTAAACCACAATTTAGGAGTCGATGAATATTTCCAGATCTCTAACGTTGAGTTCTTTGGCTAGTCGAAGGACGGTTATTAGTGTTCCGTACTCAACCTCATTGTTTTTGTCCTTGAAGTAAAAGTACAGCATGTATGGGTAATCCGTCCCTTCGGGGCTAGTAAGCAGTAAGCCTCCCTAGTGTGAGAACCCATCCACATAGAGTTTCCATGTCTCTTCAAATTTTCTCTCTCCTTTGACATCAATGACTTCCGTTGTTTAAACAATGAAATCTTCCAAGGCTTGGCCTTTGATTGCCGTCCTTGGGTGGAATTGGATGGTGTACTCTCCCAATTCAACCATCCAATTCATCATTTGACCAGACGCCTTAGGTTTCAGGAGAATTTGTCTGATGGGGTGGTTGGTGAGTAAGACAATGGTATGGACCTGAAAGTAAGATTGGAGTCATCTCCCGTGAACAAGGGCTTGGATCAGCCTTTCGAGGGCATTGTTTAAGGTTTTTCGTCCCTGCAGAACCTTACTGATGTAATAGATGGGGTTTTTCTGCCGCTCTTTCTCTTTTAACAACAGGACACTGATCGCCAAGGAAGAGGCCCAGACACAGAGATACAATATTTCTCCTTTCTCAGGTTTCATCAAAGTGGGTAGGCTCTGAAGGTGCTCTTTCAGGTCTTGAAAGGGTTTTTCACACTTCTTATTCCACTCAAAAAAAATTTGGTTTTCTCAGCATATCAAATAATAACGGGTGATTTTTAGCGCCCTTCGAGAGGAAATGGATCAGTAAGGCTAATGAGTAGGTGAGTCACTGAACGTCTTTTAGCATTTGAGGGGGTTTCATATTTATCAAGGCCTTAACCTTTACCAGATTAACATCAATCTTTCTTTAGGGCACCATGAAACCCAAGAACTTTCCAGCCCCTACTCTAATCACACATTTAGCTGGGTTCAACTTAAAGTTCAACCCTTGAAGCCTTTTGAAAGTTTTTTTCCAGATTGGTTGTGCTTTCGATTTTTTACCACCATGTCATCTGCATATATTTCTATGTTCCTTTCAATATGCTCTTTAAAGAGCTTCTGCCAACCTCTGGTAGGTTGCCCTAGCATTTTTCAGGCCAAAAAACATCTTTTTGCTATAGAATGTTCCAACATCTGTGATGAACAATGTTTTTTCTCCATCTTCTTCTTCCATAAGGATTTGGTGGTAACCCTCATGGGCATTGAAGGAAGTAAGCACGTGATATCATTTTATTGGTTCGACCAGCATGTCAATGGATGGCATAGGGTAGCTATCTTTAGGATAACATTTTTTTAGGTTCGTAAAGTCGATGTAGATGAGCCAAGCACGATCATTCTTAGGGACTATTATAAGGTTGGCCAACCATTATGGGTAGAATACCTCATCCATAACCTCTGCTCAAAGAATATTCTTAACTTATTTCTTTAAAGAACTGGCCCGTTCAGGGTCAAATATCCTTATTTTCTTCTTGATTGGTTTCTGAGATGGATTCGATGTTAAGTTTATGGACCATTAGCTGACGAGGTACCCCTATTAGATCAGAGGTGTTCCATGAGAACACATCTACATAACCATCAAGCAAGGCAATCAATTTTTCCTTTGTAGCAACTGGCATCAGTTTTCCCATGGCGACCATCCCAAAGGATCGGATTGGGGGTGACTCGGTGCCTGCGGGGCTAACTTACCCGTGGACCAAGGCTAAATTTTTTCTTTCTTTGTTTCCTTCAAAGATGTTGTCATGTAGCTTTGAGCTGCTGATTGGTCACCCGTAATAACCACTTTCCTCCTCTTACTGGTTAGGAACTTCATCATTAGTGGTATGGGGACCAAATGGCTCGAGCTTGGCACATCCATGGTCTTCCCAATACCACATTATAGGGAGAAATAGCATTGATAACAGCGAAGCTGCATTCCATGATCACTTCTCGATCACCGTCCGCAACTTGAATGAGCTAGGTGATTATCTCTAAAGGGAGTACTGTTTTCCCAGTAAAGCCCAACAGTGGTGAGGCGGTTCTCTTTAGATTATGACGCCTATACCTAACTGATCAAAAAAGTTGGTAAACATCACCTCTAGTCCACTACCATCATTGAAAAACACCATTTTTACATAGAAGTCTCCAACCATTATATGGATTACCATAGGATCTGCATGTGGAGTCTGATTGGGTATTGAATCCGCATCCCAAAAAGTTATGTTTCATCGGGTTGAAAACTCTTCTTTCAAGGCTCACCTAGAGGGACGTATCAATAATTAGCCTTAATGGTTGTGTTCAAAGACTTCTCGCACACAACGTTGTTGTTGAAGTTTATTACTCGGTAAGCATCACCTTGATTTTAATACTCTTTACTATTCGAGTTACCCATGGTTATTTCTCTAGGACAAGCTTCTTCCCGACCTCTACTGGCCCTTTTCTAGTCTCTTCCACCAAGGTTAGAGCTACATTTGTATGGTTTCTAAAGTTAACGTTATCTTTATCCCTTTGAGGATTCATAACGTGCTCATGGCCATGCCACATATTCTCAAAGGAGACATTCCCTTGCAAATCTTTCGATTTCAGTTTTGAGATGGTGGCATTCCTCTGTGTCATGTCTGTGGTCTGTGTGGTAACCGCAAAACTTGCTCGACGACCTCTTCAATGGTTTTTCCTTCATCGGGATTAGAGTCCTAAAAAATCCCCAATGAATGTATTGTATTTCTGTTTGAGTCTTCGTCAATGGGGTGTACCCTTCGAAGCTCAACCTAGAGGCTTTACCTTTTTTTAGCCTTTCCTCAAAAGACTTCACCTTTATTTTTGTTATTTTGTCACCATCTCATTTTCTATTGGCCGGCTCCTCGACCTTCAATTATTGTTTGAAAACCTCTTGTAGTTGTTATGGGGCGGAAGGGGTCTTCAAGACCAACTTTTTAATACAGTTCTAGATTGCTCATCTCGTTCATGTATCCCAGTATGACTACATCTTAATTGCAGTCAATCACACCAAGGTTTTAATCCACATACGATGGTAAAATGCCTCAGTGGATTCCCATAGTATTTGTTTACTCTGGTATAGCTTGGCTAGGGTCTTGTTGAATCATTTTTTTCCAGAAGAACTGGCCTAAAAAGGCTCTTCTGAAGTCCCTATAAAAATGCAACGACCCCTTGCTTAAATTTTTGAGCCATTCTTGAGCCTTTACCCAAAGGTAAATTCCTATTAGCTTGCAAGTCAATTTTTCATTGAAATATCGTGAATTCATGAGACTGAGGAAGGTCTATATGAATTCTCAAGGGCCTGTATCCCCACTATAGGTGAAGAGTCTTTCAGGCGGCTTCATATCCTCGGGCCATCGAGTAGCCATAATCCAAGGGCTAAATGGGGAAGCAGCTACCAGGACGTGAGGGCCAATCAATCTATCCAACTCACTTTTCAGGGTATCTCCGGTGTCATTTCCCATCCAGCCCATGTGTGGATCCGCATACGGGTTCGACAGCTAGGAAGTGTCATCCAATAAGATCTGGTATATCTGTTGTGGGACCATATAGCTAAGATGAGACCACCCCCTCCCTAAATTATTGGGTTATACTATGGTTGTTGCCCCTGATGGTAATGATAGGGAACATAGGTCTCTCCCAGAGGCCAAGGGTGCCCTTGGCCTTCATTCCCCAAATATTTCCCTGAAGATTGAGGCATCAAAAGAGGAATATTGATGTGTGGGAAAACCAGGATCGATGTTGGCATTGAATAGAGCATCCTCTCCCCCCTTTCCTCCCCCCCAGAGTCTGGAAAAACAGGTTGCGGTTAGCCTGAGCATCTGCCTCTAAGTACGCAGGGTAAGGTACCATAGGGATCGCCTGATATTGGGACCTCGCCTGTACCATTAGGGGCATTGAGGTTGGGGCCCTCACTGGTAGTTGGCTCATTCTCTGATAAAGTATCAGGGGTGCAACCTGGAATCCCGCAGTTTTAAGGGTCTGCGTCAACTGTGTCAGGTCTGGTTGGAATGGGGATGATGAACCTCTTTCTCCATGGTTCGCTCAAAGGAATCTACCAAATACTTAGACTTAGGAGTCCTCTAAAGCCTCTATGTACTGTGGCGATGCCTTCATTTACGGATTCGACAGTTGGCTCTACAAAGCGGGTGCGGTGACGCCTTCATTTGTGGATTTGGTGTTTGCTCTGCAAAGAGAATACGGAAATTCCTCATGGACAAGGTTCAACACTTGCCTCCATCTACCTAGAAGGTCAAATGGCGTTGATCTGAGATCCGTCTATCTTTTTGGCTATCCAGATATGCCCAATCGTTACCACAGGCGGGTCGACGCCAGCACCTTGGGACCTTGAGGGGTTAACCATTTTCCTAATTTTTCTCGTATTTCTTCTCTTGTACATGGATTGTACTTCTTCACCGGTGCTTACGCTTCTGCTTCTCACTCGTTCACTTCTCCACGAGGTGTTTTTCGTAGAAGTGGACATGAACCGAGAAAACTCACGATGTGACTTAACGGTCCCACTGGATATGCCAATTGATCTGTCTTGGACTCGCCTCGAATACGTCATAAGTCCTCCAATATAAGCATGCAAGAAAGAGTCCCCCAGAGTTGGCCTGGGGGGTAGACCATTCTATGATAAAGTTAACACATTTCTTTTAGTATAGTGAATGAATCTTGGATGAGTAGTTTACCTGTAACTTTATATATGACAGCTCTCTCTCTAGGAAGAGTTAGGTAGGGTTAAATTTTTATCTTACTGTGGAGAAAGTACTAGGGTTTCCATTGTGATGGTCTAGCTCAACATGTATTAACTAAAGGGTAAAACATATTGAGCCAGCCCATTACCCGTTCAATAGCGCATTATCAAAGGGAGTGATAGATAACTTGTTACCCATTCTAGTCTCTTATTAATAGCGCATTATCAAAGAGAGTAATAGATAACTTGTTACAGGTTACATCTTCCTTGTCTTCGTTTAAGTGCTTTAAGGTTAATCGTAGTTTACCCTGAGCATAATGTAGCTAATGAATTGGGATTATCTCTTTGTAATACCAGTATATATTAATATAACTCACCCAATCACAGTCAAGAAAAGTCAAGCATCAGATTAATAACTTCGCCGGAACAGATCGGGTCGCTAGATGCAGACTTGCCAAACATATTGCTTCATCTCAAGGTGAACAATTATGGAAATGGCAGAGAGGTACTGCTTACCATGATATCCCCTATGAGGCTACGATTACAATTGTTTAAATGCGGGTACCCGCATGTTTGGGTAGTTAAAAATGTAGACCGTGGCTGGCCTGATTGCGGGTACCCAGATTGATCGGGACGCGTAACAGGGTACCGTTAACCCATTTAAAATTTAATTTTTTTAGATGAATTATTATTTCATTATATTACATAAATTTTTATTAGTGCAAGAAAAATATCTTTACAATGATGACATTGTAGTTTAACAATTGAATTCTCGTGACTTTTTTTTGTTAAAAATAATTATCACCTTTTATCATTTAAAAATTAACATATAATTATAACTAAAAGTAACAAGTCCGTAATTATCATAATTATTCTCTAGTTTGGATGAACTTGGCAAAATATGCTGAAAGGAAGAGAAAAACATGGTGTTGGAGAATTTGTGAAATTTTGAAAACCAAACGTAAAAAGTTTAAATTGGACATACAGTTAAATAAAGTTGTGACCATGGGCCCAACTAAAAACTTTAGGCTGGAAGGAAAAAGACGGAACTCATAAGGAACAATTGAGAATTAGAGGGTTGAAAGAGAATGATTGAAAATTTAGTAGTTGAATATTATGTTAATTCACAGTATTAAATAATTAATATTACATATGTATGGACAACTAAGAATTGGGAGTAGATATGTAGAAAAATTATATAATATTACAATTAACTAAATATATTTGAATTTTATCGGGTATCCTAAGTACCCGAAAATAGCATTTTTGCGACCCAGATCCGGACCCGTTAAAATGTAAAGTTTTTGGGCTGGGTACCCAACCCTGAAAATTGAGAAAGTACCCAGTTATGGGGCAGCGAATGGATGGGTCGGGTAGTGCAAGCCGGGTATTTTTTAACACCCCTAGCCATGATCTACGAGAGGGGAGCACAATATGCGCTCTATGATCACAATATTTAGGCTTTGTAACTAAAGAAGGAGAAGAAGAAACCAGGAAGAGCTTTTTGGCCGGAAGAAACTGAGAATAAAGACAACACTAAATTGAGAGTTGGAGGTTCCTCCTCGGGGACCACCCTGGAAACTTTTATAGGTACTCAAAGAGGATGGATTCATCGTGGCTAATTCTAAAAACTATCACTACTTAGAAGGAATTCCTCCCATCAGTGGCGCTATCTGTGGGGATGATTTTTTCATTATGAGTTTTTATAGTCCCTAAGAAAGGTTGGAGCCCACATCGGAGTCATAGTCTAATTAGCAAGCATGCAACCAATGATTCTTACACTCAAGGGGCCAACAAGCAACAAACTAGCTGAACATGCCAATGAAGCTCGCAACAGCAATATGACCGTACAATTATAAGTTTGTAATGCACAGGTGTATCCATAGCAAGGATACGTTTCCGTGCCATATCCAGTTCATGTATATACCAAATGATAAAGGAATTAGGAAATCCCTTCTACAGGACAAGGCTTTAAGGATTCTTTAGCCACGGATTTAGGCATGCTAAATTAAGAACAGACTGATAAAATATTGAGTTTGGAATACCATGTATAGCCATGCTTGGGTCTACTAATTAAAATTTTAAAAAAATGTGAGCCGTTGAAACAGCGTGAAAAGATTAAACTTCATAAAGGAAAACATCAGTGTATGAATAGTGCAGCAAAGCGTTATTATGATACAACTTGCACATCATTCCTCAAACTGCCCACAAAACAAGAAAAACCCCCTGACTACAAGCCTTCTAAAAATAAAGAAACAGAAAGAAACAAATTTAGTAAGCGAAGCGACATTAGTATTGCGAGAAAAACATCATTACTAGGGGAAGAAAAGAAGTCATCACATGATCAATGAAAAACTTAATTAACCTTAGATCCATACAAAAACAAAGAATTATAGCAAAATGAATTGCATAAACTATGAAACTTCCACTAGGAAGAATTACAACATATTATTTGCCAGCCTATCACATCAGTAAATAGCTATCAAAGTCTCTATTTGTGCGTTGGGCAAGCCATTAATGCCCGAAGGAGAGCAGTTAAAGAATGGTTTGCCATTCTCCAACTGTACCTCCTTCATTCCCAAAAGTGACGCCAATGAAGAGACATCATTCTCCTCATGTAGATCAGGAATACAGAAAACAACCCTTCGCCAGTCCATCTGCTCCACTCTATGACTCGGTTGAGCGAACTTAACGGCTCCTCCATCACGAGTCTGTCAACGGAGTAGTCCGCCTTCTTCGTTCAGCTCAACCACCATGAATCTGGGCCTTCCCCACGCATTGGTTCCTTCATCCCTCTCACCCAAAGCCTTTGTGGGTAGAGATTCAACATCATCCTCCACCTTGAGCTCACGTTCGGAAATCTCACCAGTCGATACTGTCAAAAATCATTAAAAAAAATAGTAATGCATAATATAATAATAGCTCTAAGAAACCAAAATAACTTCAAGTTTAAAAAAACTCACAGCAAGCATGGAGATATTCATGGCATCCTACTAGAGACATAATCCGGACTTACGCCTCAATTAACTGGAGTAACTCTCCAACTTGCCCACACATAACAGGAAAGTTCTTAATGAACAACTACCTAAATTTCACACATAACACCACAAACAACCATCACCATAGGGAAATTCCTTAATGAACAACTACCTAACTTTCAAACACTCATAACATACTTAAATCTACTTCTTAAAATAATTAACTCAAAGACACTACTCGCTAAATACAAATTGTGTAATACCCTAACAGCAGCTCCTATTATAAGCACAGAAAAGAATTGTAAACATAAACCATCATTAATAATATTCCTAAGAAAGGTTGTGACTTATTTCTCTTTCCAAAAGCTAACTGACCTCATATTAAGCCTCTAGAAACTAACTAGCCACTTATTGACCATTTAAAAGGAGTGTTTCTCCTTTAATTTGACTACATCATTCTCGATTTTAACACTACTTCCATCATTACCTTCTTGGATACCCTCTTCTTCCCCCACATCATCTTCCTTGATGACTACCTCATCAACTTGCACCTTACTATTAATCGCCACACCACCACTGACATTACGATAGACAATGGAGGGCGGTGATTCAGGATGCACAACTTCCATATTTTTGAAATAAAAATATCGGGTAAGGTAGTTTACCTTCTATAAATGAAGCTTTCACGAACAATTGATTGACTTCTGATAATCATGATGAGGTAGAAGAAACAAGGTAATTCCTTCTAATGCGCACTCGCTTTTATAGACACCAAAGAGTTCAAATCAATTTTCTTAAAATGCACCTTTTCAAAGAAATCAATAACTTGTATCAGTTAAGAATCAAACATGTCACCCCCTCAATCTTTTTTGGAAAAACAACGTTTCGTAATGATTACTTTACATGTCGTTTCATTTTTACATCAATTTTCCCCTCATTTTTTGGGACACACTACCTGTCATTCCTCGAAATTAAGGGAAGATTAATCGGTAAACATAATTTTCACGTCATATGCAACCAATTTTTTTAACACTTTCCAAATTCCTACATGTACATTTTTCTACCTACGAAGTCATTTCCAGCTTCGTGCCTACCACACTGGTTTTTCCCGAACTGAACTAATGTATATTTTATCTGTCACTGCACATTTACTTCACTCCAAAAATCACATTGCTTTGTTCGCAAATACACCCATCATACACTCCGCTCATCATGGATCTGTGGTTGGGGAGCTTTTGGTATATATATATATGACCTACCCAGTCCCAGTCAATCAAAACTAAGCAGCGAAGTAATCGTTTTGCCAGAAAAGATTAACTCACTAAATACACAAAGGCCAACCACGCCACTTCGCCGTAAAGTAACTGATCCCGAGAATCACAAAAAATATTACTCGCCATGATACTCTTTGCTAGACCACAATCTAAGAAAGAGGAGCGCAATATGCGAGCCAAGATCACACAATCAAAGCTTATAAATAAATACATAGGACATCAGACAAAGTAAGTGACTTTAACTCCCAGAAACACCGAAAAAGGAATAACACTAACTCGAGCGTCGGATTTTCCTCCCTGAGGCTACCCCAGAGACTTTTGCAGTTACTCGAAGAGGCTGGACTCTCTATAGTTAATTCTAGGAACTATCATTACTTAGAAGGAATCCCCCATGTCAAGAATGATGAGAAGGAAAGCAATGCTAATTCCTCATAATGAAGAGAATGAGGAGGTGGTGGTGGTGGTGGTGACTAGTGATGTTGGTTCAACATGATGAGGAGGAAAAGAAAAGGGTGGAGTCAATCAGTGTCGATTTTGATTCAGTACGAGAGAGAGAGGAGGAGAAGGTGATAGAGATTTGAGGAGGAGAAGTAGATGTCGCCAATAATTATTGTGTTTTATATTATTTATCTCAAAAAATAACAAACATTATTTAACCACCAAACTTGAAAACTCCTTACTCACTTTGTCCCTCTATAACGGTCTTACCACCAAAAAATGTCATTTTTTAAAGTCATTGAAATAGCATAAAATGGTTTGTGAACTAAAAAATATTTATTTTTTACCAAAAATGGAATTAAAACATTAATAAAGTGACACTAAATATGACAGGTAGGACATAAATAGAGAGACGGGGGGAGTGTCTTATTTTTATATTTTTATATTTGAGAAATATAGTTTTGGTACTCACTTTTATGCAAAACATGTTTTGTTCTTTTTCTCAATAATAGATTGTTCCTAAAAATTTCCCCCATTGTTATGAATGAAATATTCATAATTAATTTCATTCTATAAGTCGGTTTATGTTGATAGTGCAACAATAGGAAAGTAAAAGCGTGTGCAGTGGGGATTTCATGGTAGTTTCAATTGCGAAATTAAACTATACTGAAACTACGAAATTCCACAACTGAGATTTAATTGTGGTTTCACTCGGGCTTTGGTAAACGGCCCCAAATGCAATTTCGGCTGACAAACCCACGTGAAGCAGGGCCCGCATTTGCTTTTCTTACACCAAACTGACACCTTAACTTCAGACGTCATGCACCTTTAAAAAAGTACTGAATTTGGGTTGTCAAATTTATTTTAATTAAATACTAAAGCTAAAATTAATAAGTACTAAAGCTAACATTAATAAGTAGGATAGAGAAAAATTAAGTGGAGTAAGTTGTATTATTAAATTTCACATTTCAATTTCTTTTGGTAGACAAATTTATTTAAATTAAATATAGAAGGTAAAATTAATGAGTATGATAGAGAAAATCAAGTGGAGTCAGTGAAGTGGTTTCAACCATTGTGGAAGTAAAAATGTAGTGGTTTCTTTGTGGTTTCAGTTGATGAGATGGAAGAGAGAGATAGAATATTTAATAAACTGAAACCAAAAAAGCTGATTCAAAACGGTTTCGCCACTGCACATGCTCTAAGGAACATGAAAAACATGAACATCAGAATAAATTGTGAGTATTGTTAGATTGGTGATGTTCGGAACATGATGAAGGGCTAGCGGGGGCAGTGGAGAAAACACTCGAATAAGAGAAAATTCTTATACATTAATTTTACCTCAAAAGTTGTTAATTATAACTTTTTTGAATCGCGGTAACCCTTCACCAGTCCGTTGACTTCATTGAAGCATGTAATTTTCGATAAAGGAACCAATTGTGAATATTTTATAATTATCTGGGAACGTTTTAGGAACACAGTGAAAAAAGATGAACGAAACCTGTAATTTCACTTAAAATTGAACACCTAAAATCATTTTTCTCTTCACCTTTTTTTTGTAGACATAGGTGTTCGGGAAAATTTCCAACAACATTACAATAAGTGGAATTGACATCCAACTCAACTAGCCTCTATCAATAACTAATCTATTGTAAAGATATTTAAATGAGAAAGACTCACATGAGACCGTCTCACCATAAGTTATGGTGAGACAAAAAGTAAAATTTTAAAAATTACATAATGTACCCCATGTCATTTCTCATATTTGTATAATTGTACTTAGACCCTCTGTCTCACAATAAGAATGAGTGAGACCGTCTCACTCAAGTCTTTGTATATTTAAATCACATGTCAACCGGATTGATATTAACTATCCCAGCAACGATTCCCAACAACGACTATAATAAGTGGAATTGATTACTGTGTTTTTTTGTAAACATAGGTGTTGGGAAAAATTCTCAGCACGACTACAATAAGTGGAATTAACATCCAACTCAACTAGGCTCTAGCAATAACTAATCTATTGCAAAGATATTTAAATTACATGTCAACCGTACTGATATTAACTAGCTTCCGGCGAAAATCAATATCACTTAGCAGACAAGAGCATATCACACATCAATCATTTCGTCAAATGAGAATTTTCATGAACTACAATTCAAAGTACTATTATGTTGTCCAAATTGTAGGTACCTTGAAAACCCATATCGATTCATCCAAATAAATGGAACTCCTAATACAAAATACAAACCAAATCACAAATGCACAATATATACAACCAAGTCGAACAAAAACACAACGTATATAATCTGATCAGACAGGATACATTGACTTGAACAACTAAATCGAAGCAACGATTTAATTTAATAGGTCGAAGAATAATACTAATGTGTGAAAATAATTCCAGTGTTATTCAATTACAAAAAACATTCAACGAACATCATTAGAAAAAACGATTTTTTTTGTACATTTATTGAAATGAAGATTGAAAAAGAGAAGGTTTTGGGTCAGAAGGAAGGTTTCTTTTAACTTGTCGGATACTGAAACACAATGTCGGCAAACCACGAAATAATCATGGTTACATACAAAATAAAAAAAAATCTTAGGATTCAACGCATGAGATCGGTAAAAGTTGCTTGTTTTTCATCTTTGTAGCCCGGAGCTAACTCATCGCTAAACAGTAACAATATAAGTGCCTCAAATTTATGTTTGAATGAACCAAAAGCAAGTTCAAATCGAAAGATATCCATACATCATCCACATTGCATTCGAATAGGGAATCGGGCCCAACAACGGAGGTCTCACAAAAATACCAAGTCTAAGAGAAGGGATTGGAATATCTAATGTTGACTCGGCCTCAACTAGACAGACCTCCCAAAGTAACATAAATTCATCAACGAACCAGCTTCTCCTGAACCACTTTAATGACAACATCCTGCAAGCAAGACCTGCATACCTGCAAAGATGCAATTATATGATTCTTCCTTACCATCATTTAACATTCTGATGAAACCATTAGAAATCGAAGGAGCCTAAGCCCTACTGCTTGACAGTCTTCCCTTGGGCCTGGAGCTTCGCTGAAACTTGTTCATCAGAAAGAGGTAGGTAATAGATGCGCGGGGTCGCTCTAGTCTTCCTAACGAGATCGTCCAATGTCAGAATCGGAGCCTCAGCTTTCTCAGCAAG
>JAULKJ010282872.1:0-13058 GCA_032355405.1 Rubia balearica | reverse complement strand
AGAAGTCTTCTCTTTTTCTTGCAATATGTCCCAGAAGTCTCGCATAGTTAGTTCTTGGAGGAAACAACCTACGTGCCCCTTATGTGTTTTCCTCACTTTTTCTTGTACTTATCACCTGTAATTATGTTTGTACACCATATATTTGAAGTTCTGAGCTACCCACATTCGGTTACCTTTTTGCAATATATTGAAAACGTGCATTTGCACGCCAGTTTTCGGGCCTTGTATTTATTTATTGTTGTGAAGCCTTGCTCCATTCAAACTCGTGTATTCTCCGCTGCGTACTCGGTCCACGCCCCTCTAAAGGCTCAGTGTGCAAGGTGCAACCGAGCTGAGTGCAACGTGCGTGGAACTGAGGCGGTAGTCATGACAGTCTAGCAAGGCTAGGCCGCATGGTTAATTTCTACAAAGGGTAACCCGTGATAGTTGGTATCAGAGCTTAAGCAGTCCTTGGGTGCATCATGAAAGGCCGTCACTATGTTGAAGAAGACCGATCGGTTGGAGAACATTGAGAGAGCTATTTTTGGTGAGGCACAAGGGTCCGGGAGCCTAGATGACCATGTGGATTAGATGGAATACATCGAAGTGGTGAACGCGAAGGTTACACATCAGGACAAGGAGATTGCTGGGCTGAGGGAAGCGATGGCATCTCGCGAGTCGGATGTTGCTGAGATGAGAGACATAATTGAAAGGCTTGGTGGAGACGTGCACGTACTCATGCAAGCTGTGACTAACTTGTCCCAAGGTGGGGGCAGTGTTGGTGGTGTCCGTGCTGTACAGAAACGGAAAGTCCCCTAGCCTAAGAAATATGGCGGGACACGTGACGCGAGAGAGCTGGATAACTTCTTGTATGAAATGGAGCAATACCTTAAGGCAAATGAGATGGACTTGGAAGCTGAGAAGGTCAGTGTTACCATGTTGTACTTGGAGGGTTCTGCTATGGTGTAGTGGCGATCCCAAGACGCGGAGATAAAAGAAGGTCGCTTAGCCATCGACACATGGGATGAGTTAAAGCTCAAGGTTAAGCAACAATTCATGCCCACCAATGTGAAGAAACATGCATTGTTGAGACTTAGAACCCTGACCATAACCGGCAGTATTATGGGATACGTGTCGGCCTTTCAGGCTTGTATGATTGACTTTCCCGACCATCCAGAGGAGAACAGACTCCATGAATTCAGCCAGGGATTGAAGTCGTGGGCTAGAATCGAGCTAAGGATAGCTCGTTGCACTGACTATAACTCTCCGATGACATTCATCAAAAGTCTAGGTGACTACGGAGACAGAGGATCGCAAAGAGTTGGTAGGGAGGTGGACAGTTCCACTGTTTCCAAGGTGGGCAATGGTGCGGGTGCATGTTCTCTCAAGGTAAGGAGTAACTTTTAGACCCAGTCTGAATGACGGAGGTAGCTACAGGCCCAATTCTGGAATGAATGGGGGAAGCCCCAGTGCAAGTGCGACCAGTTCAACCGGGTCCAAACCAAGGTAGGGAGGACAAAACAACGGAAAGGTGCAGCTTGTGTGCGGGACGCGCAAAGGGAATTATGCCCTTGTTGATTGTCCAACAGAGCAGAGAATAACTGCTATGTTGCTCGAGGACTCGAGATAAATCAGGGAGGCACTGCGCGAGGTAGTTCAGGAGCACACGCTTGAAGAGTCTGGGCCCTAAGAGGAAGTACCATGCTTCATGGGGGCATTAAAGCTGCGGTGTAATGCCATGGTAGGATCAATAGAGCCAGGGTGGTTAAATCCGTTAATGGAACCTAATATCGACTGGGTGGTTGATGCAGTGCGAGCAAAGAGAAGAGCTAAAACTCAGTCAAGCAGAGCGGAAGAGGCCGCACCAAAACATGAAAAACCTGAGATAGTCCATGTGAAACCTATGTGATATGACGAAGGAGAATTAATGTATATGGACTTGCGCGTGAATGGAAAACCCATCCGAGTGATGGTAGACACTGAAGCTAGCCATGTGTATGTCTCTGAAATAGAGGCGTCAAGATTGGGGCTCAGGTTGGAGAAAAATGTGGGAAGATTGAAGGCCTTTAATAGTGAAGCTCAACCAATACTTGGTGTTGCGAGGCGATGCTCGGTCAAGGTTGATACCATTGAAGCCACAGTGGATTTTCATGTCGTTAAAATGGATGACTTTGGGTTAGTCATCGGCATGAAGTTTTTGAGAGATACACGGATTGTAGTATACCCTCATGACAATTTCCTTTAAGTCTTAGGCACCAATCCGTGTACGATCAAAATAGCTGTGAAGAGATCACCCGAGGATAAACTCTTAGCTTTGCAGCTTATCATGTGCTTAATACAAGATAAGGATCGCAGTTCAGCGGATCCTGGTGGGGAGAACAGGAATGAAGGGTCTACACCAGCAATGTGTTTGCCCGATTGATCTAAGAAGCTTTGTGAAGCAGGTATGAAGATCAAGCATGTTGTGGGTTTCTTCTCGGCTGCAAGAGCGGAAGATTTGTTGAGCAAGAAGGATATGAAGCATTTGTCGGTTGCCAAGAAGCTATAGATTCCAAAGACGTATCTGCCGGCTGGTGCGCCCCATCAAACTTCCCGTTTTGAGTTCGTTAAACAACCTAAACCTTGTAAAACTCAATGGGGAAATACAAGTTATTATTCACATAGCAACCCCTTGTTGTTTCACAAGGCAGGAGGCAGAAATGTGAACGGATGATGATGTAACAGGACAGCATCCAGAGTTGGACATTCCTTTGGTCATCGATCAAGGAGTGGGTGCTATAAAATCAAGCCAGCTCAAAACGGAACTGAAGAGAAGTCGAGGACCACGGCTACATCAACATACACTAATGCCAGCAAATGAATCAACCCTTTTCTTAAGGCAGAAGTGTACAAGAAAAGTGTGGGTAGCAAAACACCTTGGAGAATTGATGGCTCAGGGGACGTTCACCAAATTGAGTGGGGGAGAATGTTATGGGGTCGGGTTCACCACCCAACCTCAACGCAACCTCATGCCTGCATGCGCGCCACAAATGTGCTACGGTCCCTTGCCACTCAACGCATCACTGCAAAACGATCTCTCTCAACTGCACCGCACATGCTCATGAGGTCATCCCGCACCGAATGAGCATTTGTTCCCCTGTTGCTGGGCCTTATATTGCGTTCTTGTTACTTGTTGTGAAACCTTGCTCCATTCTAATTTGTTTATTCTCCACTGCGTACTCAGTCAGCTGAGTGCGACATGCGTGAAATCTAGGCGGTAGTCGTGACACTCTAACACGGCTAGGCCGCATGGTTATCTCCTTGAAAGGGCGACCCGTGACACCACGTGAGACCAAACCAAACTGACCCTGGGCTGGGAGAGGGCAGATCGATGAAAATAGGTCAGAAGCCTCGGGTCAGGTGAGGCTAGATCAAGTTTGTCATTTCAAGTGCTTCAATAGCCAGAATATCGAGGTCAACGCAAGAGGTGCCACTTAAGGGTTATATTGGCACTTTCATTAGATAGGGTTATTTTTTTTACTTCAAACAACTGAGAGTTATGTTGGCACCTTCATAAATGTATAGGGTTATATTGGTATATATTCTTTTATTTTAAAAGAGTAGAAGATCAATTTTGATTTTTCTCTCAAAAAATATTTTTGGGAAGTATAAAAATTATAACCCTATATAATTGAGAAAGCGTAGATATAATCATGATATATGAGATAAATTTTAGTGCAAATATAACCCTAAGTACTTAACGACAGTGCATATATAACCTTATGGTGACATTTCCGGCATTGACTTGAGTTTTTGATAGTTGACCTTATTTCAAATGACAAAAAAATCCTTGGATCAAATGTTGTATTAGAATGGACAATTTTTCCCATCTCTCCGGCAATAATTTTAAAAAAAACAAGAGAGAAGCAGGAATCCATCGCCTGACAACTCACCATTGCCGCCATTCAACTCCATCAGTTGCCAGTGTGTATTCTTCTTTAGCCAACCCCTCTCTCCAAATTTTCGGCCTTCCGACAAAGCCAGATCCTCTGACGAAGCCAGCTTTTCACCGTGTTTTACGTTGATTAGATATGTTATTGTTCTCTGTCCGACCTCTAAGCAGCACGTAGTTCTGTTCACCTCCGCTCAACAACTCCGATCACCACCGTTTCTCCGATCGACTCCAGTGAGCTTCTCCAGAAATGCCGACTCTCACCAAGGTTTCTGTTCATTTTCTCAATGTTTTCTTCTGAGCCGCTCGTGCTAAAACTAGCTATTAGTGCTCCATTATATACGGCGTGCATTCAAATCTTGGTCTAGCATAGTGTATAAGACAGAAAAATCAATGAAGAAGGCAGTGCGTGATTCACACGCGCGAGCACAAACCAGGCATGTGAATATCACTCGCACACTTCGCCGCCCTCCACCGCCATCTCCGTTTACTTCCCTCCACTGCGATTTAACCTTTTTTTCCATTTCACCATCTTCGTTCGCCCCCATTCACCCCACCTACACCATCTCCGCCCGCCACCATTTCACTATCTTCGTTCGCCTCCCTACACTGTCGCCTGTACCGCCACCCAGCCCATCGAAACCCTAGTCTCTCTCCCGCCACCACCATCTCCGCCCCCACCTAACCTCTCCCTAAAATCCAAGCCCGGGAGGAGAAGCTTGTCATCATCATATCTATGAGTGACAACATGGATGGCGACTCCGACAAGCCTCCCTTGAATTGAAGAACTTACAAGTGAATAGTAATTCCATAATCGAATAACACACATGTGAAATTCTGATGAAATTCTGAACTCACAAATCGAAGAACTCAAATAAAGAAGGGATATAATAGTAATTTCACTATTTTTCATGTTTTATTAAAAAACCATAGGGGTAAAATTGATTTTTCATATAATTCTGGTCTCAAATTGCCGGAAAAAGGTTATATTTGCACATAAACTAACTATCTAGGGTTACATTTGCACTTTCAATTATCATAGGGTTATATGCACACTTTCGTGAATTATGTAGGTATATATGCACTTCGCTCAA
Organism: Rubia balearica; assembly: GCA_032355405.1. Lineage (NCBI taxonomy): Eukaryota > Viridiplantae > Streptophyta > Magnoliopsida > Gentianales > Rubiaceae > Rubia > Rubia balearica. The sequence continues at coordinate 8,054 of JAULKJ010282872.1, read as the reverse complement.
TGTTTTTTTTGTAAATTTTTATTTTAGACTATTTTAGAAGAATATTTATTTTAAAATATTTTGAAAATTATGGAAAACTCATTACGATAAATGAAAATAAAAATTAAATCACCATATTAATTACTACCTCCGTCCCAACAAACATGACACATTTGCTTTTGCCTCGCTTTTTTTATGCAAGTTGATATGGCAGGGAATAATAGTGGATAAGTAGGGATATTTTGGAAAAATTGTGGTCTTAGTCTGAAAGTTAAAGTTAAAGATAACATTGTGAGAATTTAACAAGATGTTATTTGCTATTTTGGGTAATTTTCAAAGTATGTCATTTTTATTGTGACGGACGAAAAAAGAAATTGTGCTATTTTTTATGGGACGGGGGAGAAATTAATGAGGTGATTTAATGTTTATTTTCATTATTGTAATGAGTTTTCCATAATTTTGAAAATCTTTTAAATTATATCACGAAATATAAATAATTATAATCTGACCTTAGAAGTTATAGCATCAATATTTATCATGATTAGTCTAACCGTTACGCAGTCTAATGGAAGATACTCTCATACTTTGAAATAAGTATTTTTAGCATCTTATCAAAAACTGAAAGTTACTTGGTTTATAAGTAAAGCATGGCATTTATTTCATCCAATGTCATGGATTAAAGTTTACTATCTTAACTTATGACTTGGGAGCATTTGTAAGCATATATTAACTCTTAGATTTGTGTGATTTTAAGATTCATATCTATTTTTTTAAAAAAAATTCTTATGCTTCTTGCTATGTTTTTGTGATGAATGAGATTAGCATGTACACCTAGTTTAATTCATTGCAAGATTTAGTGTTAGGCTAGGGAATGAACCAAGGAGCATTACGTTTCTATGACTATTGGGATGCAGTGTATTAACCATGAGGTTGTTGAAGACACATGTGCCCAGGTTGGTAATAGAATTAGTCGCGTGTTAGGTTATTTTGCGGACGATAAGCGAGGTCATTTGGTAAATGGGACGGGTGATGTTATTGACTCAACTACGGTCGTTGGATTATACCTAAAACTTATATCCCTAGTTTGTAGCAACTAGGTGGGGAATGGCCCTAGAGTTATCATGAGGTACTAATGTCCTAAGTGACACAAGAGAGGTTTAGGATGGATATTCGTGGTGTAGATCCTGATTATCCATGCTACTTCCAGGTTTAATTTACAGAGTGCATTCACAAGTTTATTAACCTTGGAAGTGAGGGATAAATGTGGTCGTGAAGCACTCCACTACCTAAAAGAGGGGCAGGTGAGATGTTAAAGAGATGTTAAAGAGGGGGCTTTTGGGGAATCAACATCTCTGCATCATTAATCATGTGATGCAAATACCCCGAAGACTCGTTATTACTATCTTTATCTTGTAATCTTAGTTTAATATCTTGTAATCTTGTAATCTTGCTGTTAGTAGTTTAATATTTTCAACAAAATATTCTTCATGTTTTCTACTGCTAACACACATTCGGGGTGACGCCCAGGTGTGAACTTTGCAAAGCTATCCCTTAAACCCCTAAGTTTCTGTGGACGACACCTTAAATTACCGCTATCTACTTTTAGTAGTTAGAAGTGAGTAAGGGAGAAACAATTTAAATATCATCTTTAATTGTGACCTTTTGGGCATTTAATGACGCTTGTAAGGTCCTTTCAAATTTTGGCGCTGTTGTTGGGGACTTATGGTACGTTTATATGATAGTTAGCTTAGTCAGTTAGTTAGTTGAGTAGATTTTATTTGGTTGCTTTTGTGTTGAACTCTTGTTTAAGGACAAGTATTGTCTTGGTTCTTGTTTATGGTATGAACAAGAATCTAGGACCATTACACTGCTTACCTCAAACCATATGTACTCGTCGACATGGAAGAAGAAGGGTCATCGAGGGAGTTAAGAGGGAAAAAAGCACTTTTAAGTACTACGTTGAAAATTGTGAACATCATGAGTGAACAAATATGCACGACTAAGTGCAGTTTCAATATCAAAACACAGTCATTTATTCCTCGGTTAAAAATGCAATACGCTAAATGTTCTGAGCATGCATGTTATACCAAGTATTTTTTCCCACTAAAATAATGTGTTTAAACCTACAAGAAAATTGACATATTATTTCCCCCCCTTTTACCTCAGATTTTTTTCTTAAAACCAAATAATTGTGGTTAAAAGTTCTTTTACCTCGATTTTTTTTCAAAGTAAAAGAAAATATTTATCTCAAAAAAAATTGAGGTAAATAATTAATTTTTACCTCGATTCTTATGGGAACCGAAGTTAAAGGTTAAAAAACCAAAGTAAATAACATTGCCAAAACATTTGCAACGTCGTAAACTTCATTTTAATAGGTGGACCAATTTCACTTTAAACATCGTTTGCACCGACATGTGTTCCTAATAATTACTAAAGTTACAGGTATGTGAAAGATACGTCAAAGTAAAGCAGTTGACAGTGTTAGGAAAAAAAATGAAAACAAAAGATGGTGGTTGTGCTCTTCTCCTCGTTTTGGCATTCCCCTCCTCCCAATATCCCATTATCACGATTAATTTAGGGGTATGTAAAAGGACAATTAGGCATTACAGTAGCTAGAAATCATTCTGCTACAAACACCATAGATATTAGAATTAATTTTCGTAAATGTCCAATACACTCTTTGTTCAATGGTTTATAATCGTAGAATTATAAATTGGTTTTATAAAATTATGCACAAATCAAATTGCACATATACACAGTCAATTTTATAATGTTCAAATAAGATAGCTAAATAATTTGAAAACAGTAGTCATGAAAATATCCAAGCAAGTTTTACATAAATTCAAATTAGAGTTGTCTAGATTTCAACAACAGTGGAAAAAAATAAACTAAATCACCACGGACAATGATGATCTTGAAGACGATTGACCCCACAATTTGCAGCACCTCGAAGAACAAAGTGTCCCCAATGCGTAGGTTGTTTCCCCTAAGGATTTCGGCGAAACCTTTTGGGGGGAAAGGACCTTGATCCTACCTTGTCCCGAGTAAGTCATGCGCCACTATGTCCCGTAGCACCTCAGTACTACAGGAGTCTTCTCAGTTGGCAAGAGTGGTACAATCTCCCACGGGATATGCTGAGTCACAATTTTTTATTAATGATAAAAATGCATATATATATATATGCAATTAGCAACAAATAAATTTTATTTAAGAATCTTTAAAAAAGTAGGGTTTTTCCCAAAGTTCTGCTGCTTGAGATTGCAGTGGAAATGTGGTCTATCAAGAGCCATAGCATGATGGTCGATGTTGAACACAACAGGATCTGGGTTACAATGTTGTGCGATAAACTATACGAAAACCAAAAAAAAAGTATTAGTTGTATAAAGTATGAAGATGTGTTAACTAGTAAGTATATATGTACATCGGTGAAAGAGATGATCTTTTGCCAGCCGCCAGTTCTACATCAAAAGGGAAAATGTTAAGTGCGAACTGCCCTAAGGAGTGCACGTGTGACATCGGCAATGCCGTCGCAGGCACATGTGGGCCCAAACCAGTGGGATGACCGACATGTACATGCGATGTCACATACTGGTTGGTTAGACAGATGAAAAGTCCAAAACAAAACCAAAGTCATAAAGCATAAAAATTGTACAATTAGATGTCATGATGCGACGTTGCTAACATTTTGTTAAAGGCAAAGGACACCCGATAATAGTGCGACGTCATATACTTGAAGATAAGCTACCGGAAATAAGTATATGCGACGTCGCACTATAGTCGCATGAACCGATTTCATGGATGACAGATGAGCGATGTCACATATATCAGAGGAAGCAACGGGAAGAAGCAAATACAATCAGAAAAATGAAGCATAATCAACTTCGTATTAAACAAAAACGTCTTGCCAACACAAAACATTGTACCTATGTTTAAACTCAAAGAAAGTTCACACTCTAAAAAATCCAAGACAAAACTAGATGGTCAAAAAATCAAAACACATTCACAGATCACAAATATGACATTGTAAAGTAAGAATTCGAAAGGTTAGGTGTTAGGGATTAAGGAAGAACAAACTTTTTTCCTGAGTAGAGAAGATGAGAAGGAAGCTCGAGACTACTGGAATGCATGGGAAATTTTTGAATGGATGGCTAAACTATTTTTTAGAGTTCCCCTATTTATAATCATTTTGGAACGACGTCGTTTTGAACCATAGTTATGTTTGCCTCGATATATGCGACATTGCACCAAAGTCGTATCAAGAGACATGGTGTCGACTACTAAGCGACGTCACAACAAAGTTGGATGAGGCAACATGTTGTCGAGTACTCGGCGACGTCACAGACTTTGGCAGACCTAACAATTTCGGTCCACCAAGCAGCCAGTTAGAGGTTCAACATTACTTAAAAACAAAATAATTTTACACGAACTTGCTAGGTCAAGGATGACTGTCACAATAACCCAAATTTTTTTTTTGTTTCATTGATCATACCTCTTTTAAAACCTTGTGCGCATGCTAGGTTAAATAATAAGGATTGAATAACATTGCTAACAGGAAGATTATAAGTTATAAATTAAATATATAAATACTAATCTAGTTCCAAATAGGATACATCAATATGGAAGAAGTTCAACAGTAAAAACTACACGGCCAAAACGATTGACCAGCTAGAAGTAGAGCGTGTCCCCATTGCTGAGTACCTCAGCAATCAGAAATCGCTCTCAACCCTTCGTCGTTATGCTCTTCAATATCCCGTTCCTCGAGTAATGAATGTGGTACCCCTATCCATTGCACCTGAGCATAGCCGGCACTTCAAAGGCAGTAGGAGCTCCACAATTTGACTAGGGACGTACTGAATTTCAATCAAAAAATCATATTTAGTTAATATGAAAAGTAAAGTATAGAAAAGGAGTTTTAATAAATCAAATACATTATAGGGATTAATTGCAAGTATTGGAACATCCACGAAGTTCGTTTGTATCAGAGTGTGGATGAAATGAGGAACGATGTTGCCGAATCGTGGATGTTCATCGTCCGAATCGCTATCGATTTGTTAATCAAATATATATTTGTAAATTAAATATTGGTAAGCTAGATAGGAAACAATATTTAAATATGAAGATTAAATCGCTCATCACAATGGGGTCACGAAGTGAACCGGCACTGCTAGACATAATTCCTGAAATTCATATTATAATGATTGGTAACAATTCAATTAACGTAGTCTATTAATCTATAAATATATGAATGCAACATGCCTAATCGAAGTCGCACATGAGTCGGTGAATCCGAATGGTTAACCGAGATGTGTGCAACATCAGACACTAGGTAATTTACAAAAATTATAAATAAGAAATCCGAATAGATAAATGATAAGTATGCGAGGTCAGATCCACCGTAAGAATTATGAGTTAGCGACGTTGCATAAAGTTTGGTAAACAGAATGGTTTACCGACGAATGTGCCACGTCATAAGGAAGATGAACTACAATGGTTATGAATAAGCGACCTCACCCCCTTGTTTCTTCAACCGACGTAAAAATGATAGGTAAGCGAGGTCGCAATCATTAAACAGGGAGACTCTAACAACAACAACAACAAACAAGCAACAGAATGAACCTAAACTAAAAGCAATTTACCCACAACCTAATTAACAGTCTAACACCCCAAAACCTAATCGATGAACCCTAATCCATAGAAAAATCTTACTGGAAGCAAATAACACATTCACAATACACCACATACATAAAAATTTCAATAGTAAATTGAAAAACAAAAGTAAAACAACCAAATGTAGAAACCATACCTTCGAGAGAATGTGCAGGAGGACTGCTGGAATTCGAGGGGAAGTTGAGTGTTTAAAGGAATGCATGAGGTGGGCTCCATATGTATATTCATTACGAACTTTGTGTATTCTGCCAACAATGCGACATTGCAAGCTATGTCGATGGGATCGATACAACAACGACGGTATTGCTACGTCGCTAAGTCCGACTGTGGACCTAGCCAATTCAACCCAATGTGTATCAAATGGACCTTTGACAGACATAGTGCGTAACTGACGTCGCTTGTGAGTCATTTTCTGCGAGATTAGACTGACTTACTACCGACGTAGGTCATGGATATACTGGGCCACAACATTTCATCCCCCTAGCACTTGAAATGGGCCTACGTCTGACCAGAACGAAAACAAATCGTGTTAAAAACGTTAGAAAATTTAGTAATTGTTCTTGTCATTTCCCACAAACGTCATTAATGTCCAGTTCGATCATAATCGATTTGATTACAACCGGTTAACTATTCTGTTTTGACAATTAGGCCCCTCCAAGATGGTGAGGGAGAAAATATGCAAAATTGGATATAGCCAATAATCTGAATCTTATTGTCACAATCATTGTGAAGGTCACAGGGGTATTCTTTCCTCGTTTTTATTAGTATTCCATTAATTCCTTGACTATGAGCGTTGTTAGTTTGGAAGATAAATTACACCTCACCAAAATTGGATGAAATAAATTAGTACATAAATAATAAATATATTATGTGAGATTTTGTTAGATTTGTCTCAACATATTTTTTTACAAACATAAATTTTTTATGCGGTATTACTATAAGTAACTAGAGATATTTACAATCAAACTTGCTCATTGAAAATCGTGAAAAAGTAAACAAGCAATTTAGAGTGGGGCAGAGGGAGTAATAAATAGTCTTGTTTGAATGTTAAAATACCGGTAAAAGATACAAGGGTTATATACAAATATAATCCTATATAGTTCAATAAGTGCACATATAACCCTGAGATAATTCGAAATATAAAAACAAACCTAATTAGTTTAGATAAGTGTAAATATAAGCCTAAAAGCTATATTCCGGTATTGACTGGCCATTTCCGGTCATTGATCAAAAGAAAATGGCCAAAATACCTTTTCAGTCTAATAAAAAATTTAAAAAGATAAAAATGCCTTTGGCCAGTGTTTTGCCACCACGGCTCCAGCCAAACCAGTGGTGCTACCCAACCCACATTCCAGCTGCTTCATCGCATCAGAAATAGTGGCGAACGGACCGCATCTGAAATCCCACCCGTATTGGACTTCCAAGTAGAAGAGCGACGAACGGACGGAGAAATCGAGCAGATTTAAAACAAGACGCTACATATGACCCAATGGAAGCAGAGGAGCGAAACTTGGGCACGATGAAAAAGAGGAGCGACGAATGTATGGAGAAGAAGACGACCAGATCTGAAACAACGGCAAAGCTCACCGGACGAGACTACCGCTTAGTCGGAGATGATAGGAAAACGAAGCCAACAAAGAAAATGAGAGAAGTAGTGGAGAAGGAAAAAGAAAGAGGAGATAGGAAAATCAATGTTTAGGGGTATTATAGATCTTTTTATTTTTTGTTTTTCTTTTGTGTTTTCATACAACTAAAATAGTATTTTCATTGAATTCCAGCCTAAATCTGTCGGAATGGTTAAAATTGCACTTACATCAACTATCTATGGTTATATTTACATTTTCAATTATCTTACGTTTATATTTACACTTTTGTAAATTAGGTTGGTTTGTACCTGCACTTTTCTCAAGATACAAAGACAGAATTTGGTCCTACTATTTGGTGGTTTCTCAAAATACTCCATCCTTCAACTCCTCTTCTTCCAGTGGTGGCGTCCATCTCCACAGCTAGTTCTACATGTTATATTGTACTCTCTCTGCTGCGCAAATGGCCTTTCCAAATCCCTGTCCACCTGAACTTTTCCCCCAGGCCAAACGCTGCTCAGTTGCCTCAGTGTTGAGCCTCCTCTGATTTTTTCACAGCTGTAGCTCTGCCATAAATGGTATATCATACTCTATGATTCTCAAATGCAACTTCTACCAAATGGATCAATCTCTGTTTTAGTTTTACTGGAAGGTAAAAACACGATAACTTTCTTCATTTTACAGTTCAAGAAAGAAGCAGCGAATTTTGAGCTTTCATATACAAAGTATGGAGTTGAAAAACGTGCTTGAGTACCAAGCAGTTGGCTATATATGCAGTGCATATGATCAGAGTTGGGTTAGTTCTGCAGCTCTTTTTATGCTCAA
>JAULKJ010282863.1:0-13058 GCA_032355405.1 Rubia balearica | reverse complement strand
TTTTAGAAATAGTCTCTTCCTCCAAGTTCTCCATTTTCACCCAAACTTTCCAAACCCTTCTTCAACCATTTAAAGTTCCCTCCCAACAAAGTAGTATTAGAGCTATTCCCTTCCAACACTCTTTACTAGCGCTTTGTAGGTTGCAAAATCTAATAAATCACCAACCTTCAACTTTTTCTGAGCAATATACCCATTCACCATGGACACACCTCTCAGATGGAGCTTAGCTAGAGCGATTCCAAAAGACACACACATGCCAAAAAATACGAGATAGGTAATGTCAAACCATACACAAAGTAATGCTCATAAATGCTAAAATAAAGCCAGAGAGAGGATTCCATACACTACAAGAAAAATGAAAAATTACTTCACCACTATAACAAACATCAAATAATCGAGGTAAACCATTCTTTTACCTCGGTTATTTTTTTGAAGTAAAAGATATTTTTACCTCGGTTGTAAAAAAAAGCGAGGTAAATAATTGATTTTTTACCTCGGTTATTATATGAACTGAATTGAAAGGTTTTTAAAATGAAGTATATAATGGTACCGGATAGCGGGCAACATCGCACATGTTGTTTTAATTGGTGGCCCGATTTTGCTTTAAACGTCATTTTCACAGACATGTGTTGCAATTGATTACCGAAGTCACAGATATGTAACAGATACATAAAAGTAAAGAATTTGACGGTGTTAGAAAAGAATGAAAAAAGAAAATGGTGGTCGTGTGTTTTTCCCCGTTTTGGCATTTCTCTCCTCCCAATATCCAATCATCACGATTAATTTAGGGGTATGTAAAAGGACAATTAGGCACTACAGTTGCTAGAAATCATTGTGCTACAACACCCTAGAAATTTGAATTAACTTTCGTACACATCCAGTACACCCTTTGATCAATGGTTTTTAATCGTAGAATTATAAAATGGTTTATAAAATCATGCACAAATCAAATTGCACATATACATAGTCAATTATATAATGTTCAAATAAGATAGTTAAATAATTAGAAAAACAGTAGTTATGAAAATATCCATACATATAATACATAAATTCAAATAAGAGTTGTCTTAGTTCCAACATAACTGAAAAATACAATAAACTCAATCAGCTCGGATAATGATGAACTTGAAGATGATTGATCCCCCAACTTCTATCATCTCAAAGAATAAGGTGTTCCCGATGCGTAGGTTGTTTTCCCTAAAGAACTCGCCAAAAACCTTAGGGAGAAAAGGGTTGCTCCAACATTGTTCGGTGAACTGTATGAAAATAAAAAAGTATTAGTTTTTATAAAGTGTGAACATGTGGTAGCTAGTAAATATGTATGTACGTTGGCTAAAGACCTAAAAATAGGGCGGATTAGATGATCCTTCGCCAACCATTAGTCCTGCATTGAAAGGGAAAATGTTAAGTGTGAACTGCCCTATGGAATGCAAGGAGCAATGTCGGGCATGCCGTCGCAAGTGCATGTCTTCCCAAAGTAGTGGGATGGCCGACGTGCCTCCGACTTCACATATAGGTCGGTGAAGCCAAAGACAAGACCGAAGTCGCATATGCATAACAATTGTACACTTAGATGTCATAAAGCAATGTCGACAGCATTTCGGTCATACCGAAGGTGACGCGATAATAATTCGATGTCACAAGCTGAAGAATAAGGTAGTGGAAATAAGAATATGAGATATTGCACTATAATCGTATGAACCAATTTGTGGAAGACAGAACAGTGACGTTGCATATATCAAAGGAAGCCGCGAGAAGAAACACATAAAACCAGAAAAAATGAAGTTTAATCAACATCAAAATAAACAAAAACCATTTGGAGACGAACCAAAACATTGTACCTACGTTCAAAGTGAAGGAAAGTTCACACTTTCATAAATCTGAGACAAGACTAGATAGCCAAAAAAATCAAAACACATTCACAGACCACTTTCTGAACATTGTAAAGTAAGAACTCCAAAACTTGGGTGTTCAGAGATTAGAAAAAAACAAATCTTTTCCAAGAGATAAGATGAGGGGGAAGTTGGACACTGTTGGAATTCGCAGGAAACTTGTGAATAGACGGTTGAACTTATTTTCAAGGTCCCCCTATTTATACCTGTTTCAAAACAGTGTCGTTTTGATCCATTGTGTTGTCTGCCTTGATGTATGCAACGTTGCACCAAAGTCGAATCTGGCGACAAGGTGGCGATCACTTACCAACGTTGGAGACTTTGGTGGGCCTAACAATTTTAGCCCACCAAGCAGTCGGTCCACCTTTCGAGTGTAATGAAAAAAAATCCCAACGATAATTTGCTAGTCTAGTACTGATTGAAACAATACCCAATAATTTATTTTAGTTTTGTTACTTATACTACTATTAGAACTTTGTGTGTATGTTAGGTAAAATATTAAGGATTGAATAACATTAAAATAGCATAGCTAACAAAAAGATTATAAATTAAAGATTAAATATGAAAAACTACAATACAAATGTTGGACTAAATACTAATTAATTAACACATTTAATATAAATGTTCTGATCATAGTTTGGGAAAAACAACTACGTATATCAATAGGGAAGAATTTGAACTTTAAAAACTACAGGGCCGACACAATTGATTAGCTCGAAGTAGAGCGTGTCCCCTACTCTGAGTTCCTCAGCAATAAGAAACTGCTGAAATCCCTTTGGCGTCAGGGTCTTCATTCTCCTGTTCCCCAAGTAATTCATGTGGTATTCCCTTTCGTTGCACCTGAGCACAACATGCAACTTGTACGGCGGTAGGAGTGCCACAATCTAGCTTGGCACATACTGAATTATAAACAGAAAACCATGTTCAGTTAATATGAAAGTAAAGTATATAAACAAAATTTTGAAAATAAATTTAATACGTGATAGTGATTACCTACCAGGATGGGAACTTTCCTGAAGTTCATTTGCATCAGGGCATGGATGAAATGCGGAATGATGTTGCCAAATGTACTTCACGGACGGTTATCATCCGAATCGCTGTGGATATGTATTGGTCAAGGAAATAATTATAAATTAAATTTGAATGTTGGTATTACAAGGAAATTCAATTTAAATGTAAACATAAAATTGCTCACCACAATCAGGGACTGGCGCGAACCGACACTGTTAGACATGATTCCTGAAATAAAAATCAATTCAAGTAATCTTTAAATCAATTAATATATGAATGCAACATGATAGAGCGAAGTCACACATGGTTCGGCAAAACCGAATGGTCAACCAATAAGTGTGTGAATTCACATGCTAGGTAAATTGCAGAAAATATGAATAAGCGAACTCGCACAATGATCGCTCTATCCGAAATAGCATCGATGGACAGACAACGTCACATTTATGAAATGGGGACACTCTAATAATGGCAGAAAACTGGAAAAAAATACAACGTGAGGACATACAGACTGAAATTCTAACACCCCATAACCTAATCTTAGAACCCTAATCCATAGTAACATTAAGAAAATAACATATTCATACACCATATACATAACAATTTCAATTTTAAATTAAAAAGAAAAATTAAAATAACCACATGTTGAAACATACCTTTAAGAGAATGGGAAGGACAGCTGAAATTCGAGAAAAAGTTTAATGTTTAAAGTGATGTATGAGGTGAGCTCCATATATATATATATATGTTTACGTAGCATTGTGAATTTTTCCCCATTGCGACGTTACATAGTAGACAACATGATCAAAACTGGACCAACGGTTTAGCGACATCGACCTGACTAACCATGACCCTGACCCACTGGCATAGCAAATAGGCCTGTGTCTAACCAACTGCATGAGCGACATTGCATGTAAATAATTTTTTGTGATATTTGACCGACATATTACTGACTTTGACTGTGGATATATTGGGCCACAACAATTCAGCCCACTAGCATATCTATTGTGCTCGTATTTTACCAAAATGAACATAACTGACCTTCATAACGGTAAACAGTTAATTAGAATTTAGTAATTCATATTGTAAATATCCATGAACTGCATTAACTTCCAGTTTGATCAAAATCAATTTTAACACAACAGATGAACTTTTATGTTTTTACAATTGGGTCCCGCCAAGATGGCGCAGGAAAATGAAAAATTGGAGATCGCCGATAATCTAAATCACATTGTCACAATCATGTAGTTCCAATTTATGCATCAAGGGCACCGGGGTATTCTTCCCTCGTTTTTATTATTAGTATTCCATTATTAACCTGACTATAAGCTTTATTAATTTGGAAGATAAATTCCATCACACAGAATCAGACGAAATTACACATTCTAGATTTTTTTTTAAAAAAATATAAAAGATAAGGAAAATCCAACCATCATTTTTTAAAGTTCTAACACAGGGCCTTGAGTTAATTGTGCATGATTACTTACTGGTATGCAATGACAATCAGAAGATTTTGTGGAATTCTCTGTGGGATAATGCCAGTTTCTTTATCAATATTGGGATCATTAATTAGTTTGAATGGGGATTGCAAAGGACTCGTGAACATAGATTGGAATCAGATTTGGGAGTGCCTAATTACTTTTCAAAATTTCCACTTACGTTCCTTCAACAAAGTAGGAGAAGTTGAAATACAAAAGTGGGGGTACCTTATCTAATTCACCAAGTCACGAGCATGATGTTTCGATTTGGTCATGCTTTGGTCAATGGAACGGGACCACAATCTCCCTTAGACAGTGTACGATGAAACTTTTTAAAAAATTACGCTATGACCCCTACTTCCTTGCATGCTCGCTACGCTAATTAATTCTTCAGCTGGATGGAATTTATGCGTACTGTCTAACAGAGGTGCGAACCGGGGTAATCGTCTGTGATTCTTCTTAGCATTGCGTTCAAACCCTAACTATCAGTGTTATGGGATTGATAATTTCTACCAAATAGAATCAAATGAAATTTCATTTGCCATGTTCTTTATGAAGGAATTTTTTTATAAAATTCCGTCAATTAAATTTAAAAAAGCACTAGTATATGGTATGTAGTAAACTATAGATGATTACTAATAAGTATACAAGGGTTATTTGGGAAGATCTTCTCCAAGTTTATGTGGGAATTAGATCAGTATCTTTAACACCGACGTCGTGTATCGTAATCGAGTTTTGAACTACCGGTGATTTTTTGTTATTTTTGCCCTCAAGTCCCTCTAAGAAATTGGGAGAAATCTAAATCCGAAATTGGAGATAACAATTTGTTATTCACACTTAAGGGAGAATTTTGTACCTATCTGGCATAATAGGTCATTGGAAGGGCCCGCAATCTTAACAACGAGTTTGTTACAACACTTTTTGAAAATTATTCTTTGGCCCATGTAAACGACATCGCATAAGGTTCGCTTATAACGAACCAATGATCGACACTAAACCGACGACGGTTGAACCAAAAATTTGAGTGGGAACGAAATTATGAGCCAAATTTTGAACAAAATTTTCCCTCCAACCCCATCTCATTTAAAGCATATTCAGCAATAAGCCCCATTAATTTCTCATCTCTAACACACTTCCTCCTAACCAAACTCCACAACTTCCTCTCCATTCCTCACATTTCAACTACTTAAAGCCCCAATCTAATCTCTTCTCTCAAAAATCAACAAGTATCCTAAGATGGAGCATCTCCGGGTTCAAATTAATTGAGGTAGTTTACCATCCATTCCATGTTCATTTTCAATTTTATAAACATATCTTCTACATGTTTTCCCCCCATTAAACAATGATTGAATATTTCCATTAAATATGTTGACTGTGGACTACAAGAAAAATGTCCTTTCACTTCGCCCCTTTTACTGCGGTTTTTTCGTTAACACCAAATAATCGAAGTAAACAGTTTTTTACTTCGGTTATTTTTTATTTCGAAGAAAAAGATATTATTTACCGTAGTTATACAAAAATTGAGGTAAATAATAATTTTTTTACCTCGTTTTTTGTTTGAAACAAAGTAAAAGTTTAAAAAATTGAAGTAAATAATGTTACCGAAACATGTGCTATGTCGCACATGTTGTTTTAATAGGTGTCCGATTTCGCATTAAATTTCGTTTGCACCGGCATGTGGTCTGATTTACTATTGAAGTCGTAGGTATGCAAAAGATACATTCAAGTAATTTGATGGTGTTAGAAAAAAATGAGAATAGAAGATGGTGGTCGTGCGCTTCTTCTCGTTTTGGCATCTCTCTCCTCCCAATATCCCGTCATCACGATTTATTTAGGGGTATGTAATAGGACAATTAGGCATTACAGTAGCTAGCAATAATTGTGCTACAAACACCATAGTAATCAGAATTAACTTTCGTAAACATCTAATACACCCCTTGTTCAATAGTTTTTAATCAAGGAATTGTAAAATGAGTTTATAAAATCATGAACAAATCAAATCACACATATATACATTTAATTATATAATGTTCAAATAAGATAGTTAAATAGTTTGAAAAACAATATTGATGAAAATATCCATACAAGTTTTACATAATCAAATAAGAGTTGTCTAAGTTCCAACATAATTGAAAATACGATAAGCTCAATCACCACGGACAATGATGACCTTGAAGACGACTGGCCCCCAACTTGTAGCACCTCGAAGAAAAAGGTATCCCCGATGCATAGGTTGTTTTCCCTAAGGAATTTTCTAAGATCTTACCTTGCCCCTAGTATTTCATACATCACTCTGTCCTGTGGCACCTCAGCACTACGGAAGTCTTCTCAGTCAACAAGAATGGTACAATCTCACACGGGATGCACTGAGTCAAAAAAAATAAATTATATAGAAATATGCACACATATATATATATGTGTGTGTGTGTGCAATTGTCAACAGATAAAATTTATTTAAAAAACTTTTCCAAAGTAAGGTTTCCCCAAAGTTTTGTTGTTTGAGAGTGCAGTGGAAATGTGGGCTGTCAAGAGCCATCGTATGATGGTCGATGTCAAACAAAACAGGCTTTGAGTTCTGACGTTGTGCGGTGAATTGTATGAAAACCAAAAAGTAATTAGTTGTTATATATAAAGTGTGAAGATGTGTTGGCTAGTAAATATATATGTACGTTGGTGAAAGACCTGAAAAAGGGTAGATTAGACTATCCTTCGCCAGCCATCAGTCCTGCTTGAGAAGGGAAAATGTTAAGTGCAAACTGCCCTATGGAGTGCAATTTGGGATGTTGGCAATGACGTCGCAGGTACATGTCAGCTCAAACTAATGGGATGATCGATATTACATGCGGCTTCACATAGTAGTCGGCTAAACTGAATACAAGACCGAAGTTTCATATGTATAACAAATTTTGAATTAGTTGTCAAAATGCAATGTCGGTAACATTTCGTTCAAGCCAAAGGTCACACTATAATAGTTCGACGTCACAAACTCAATGATAAGCTACTGGAAATAAGAATATGCGACGTCGCACTATAATCACATAAACAAAGTTGTGGCAGAAAGATTAGCGATGTCGCATAAATCCGAGAAAGCTAAGGGAAGAAACACATATAACCGGAAAAAATGAAGCATAATCAACATCATATTAAACAGAAAACCATTTTGCAACAAACCAAAATATTGAACCAATGTTTTTACTCAAGGAAAGTTCATACTCTCATAAATCTGAGACAAAACTAGATAGCCAAAAAATCAAAAAACATTCAAAGGCCACAAATCTGACATTGTAAAGTAAAAATTATAAAAGTTAGGTGTTAGGAGAAATGGAAGAACAAACCTTTTTCCAGACTAGAGAAGATGAGGAGGAAGATGGAGACTGTTGGAATTCGTGAGATACTTGTGAATAGATGGTTGGACTGATTTTTAGGGTCCCCATATTTATACCCATTTCAAAATGATGTCATTTTGAACCATTTTTTTGTCCGCCTCGATGTTTGCGACATCGCACCTAAGTCGGATTAGGAGAAATGGTATTGACTACTAAGCAACATCGCATACTTTAGTGTGCCTAACAATTTCAGTTCACTAAGCAGCTTGTCAACAATTCAATTTTACTTTAAAACAAATTTCGCAATACAAATTTGCTAATTCAAGACTGACTGCGACAATACCCCATAATTTGTTTTCTTTAGTTTTGTTACTGTTACTACTATTAAATGTGCATATGTTAGGTTACATATTAAGAATTTCATAACATTAAAATAACATAGCTATTAGGAAGACTACAAATTAAATGTGCATATGTTACATGTTAGGTTACATATGTTAATTGAGCATATGTTAGGAATTCACATATGTTCAACCAATAAGTGTGTGAATTCACATGCTAGGTAAACTGCAGAAAATATGAATAAGCGACGTCACACACTAATCGCTCTATCCGAAATAGCATCGATGGACATACAACGTCACATTCATGAAATGTGGACACTCTAAAAATGGCAGAAAACAGGCAAAAAAATAACAACGTGGGAAGGACATAAAACTGAAATTCTAACACCCCATAACCTAATTTTAGATCCCTAATCCACAGTAACATTCTTACATGAAGAAAATAACACATTCATACACCATATACATAACAATTTCAATTTTAAATTAAAAAGAAAAATTAAAATAACCACATGTTGAAACATACCTTTAAGAGAATGGGAAGGACTGTTGAAATTCGAGGAAAAGTTTAATGTTTAAAGTGATGTATGAGGTGAGCTCCATATATATAGTCTTTACGTAGTGTTGTGACTTTTGCCCCATTGCGATGTCACATAGTAGTCAACATAATCAAAACTGGACCAACGGTTTAGCGACGTCGGCCCGACACCGTGGCCCCGGCCCACTGACATAGCAAATAGGCCTATGTCTGACCAATTGCATGAGTTACATTGCATGTAAATTATTTTTTGCGATATTTGACCGACATATTACTGACTTCGGCTGTGGATCCCACAACAATTCCACCCACTAGTATATCTACTGTGCTCGCATTTTATCAAAATGAACATAACTGACCTTAATAACGGTAAACAGTTAACTAGACTTTAGTAATTCATATTTTAAATGTCCATGAACTGCATTAACGTCCGGTTCGATCAAAATCAATTTCAACATAACCGATGAACTTTTATGTATTTACAATGGGGTCTCTCCAAGATGGTGCAAGAAAATGCAAAATTGGAGATCGCCGATAATCTAAATCACATTGTCACAATCATGTGGTTCCAATTTATGCATCAAGGTCACCGGGGTATTCTTCCCTCGTTTCTATTAATATTCCATTATTAACCTGACTATAAGCGTTATTAATTTGGAAGATAAATTCCATCATACAGAATCAGACGAAATTACACATTCTAGATTTTTTTTTAAAATAAAATATAAAAGATAAGGAAAATTCAACAATTATTTTTTTTAAAGTTCTAATACAAGGCTTTGAGTTAATTGTGCTTGATTACATACTGGTATGCAATGACTAATCAGAAGATTTTGTGGAATTCTCAGTGGGATAATGCCAGTTTCTTTATCAATATCGGGGATCATTAATTAGTTTGAATGAGAATTGCAAAGGACCCGTGAATGTAGATTGGAATCAGATTTGGGAGTGCCTAATTACTTTTCAAAATTTCCACTTACATTCCTTCAACAAAGTGGGAGAAGTTGAAATGCAAAAGTGGAGGCACCTTATCTAATTCACCAAGTCACAAGCATGATGTTCCGATTTGGTCATGCTTTGGTCAATGGACCGGGACCACAATCTCCTTAGACAGTGTATGACGAAACTTTTCAAAAATTACGCTATGATCCCTACTTCCTTGCATGCTCGCTACACTAATTAATTCTACAGCGAGATGGAATTTATGGGTACTGTCTAACAGAGGCGCGGACCGGGGTAATCGTCTGTGATTCTTCTTAGCATTGCGTTCAAACCCTTACTATCAGCGTTAGGAGAATGATAATTTCTACCAAATAGAATCAAATGAAATTTCATTTTCCATGTTCTTTAGGAAATAAAAATAGAATAAAATTCCGTCCATTAAATTTTAAAAAGCACTAGTATATGGTCTATAGTATACTATAAATGATTGCTAATAAGTATACAAGGGTTATTTGGGAAGATCTGCGCCAAGTTTATGTAGGAATTAGACTAGTAGGTGTGCGAATAAGTGTACGAATAATCCTTCCCACGTATTTTTTGCCTGTTTTCTGCCATTTTTAGAGTGTCCCCATTTCATGAATGTGACGTTGTCTGTCCATCGATGCTATTTCGGATATAGCGACCAGTGTGCGGCGTCGTTTATTCATATTTTCTGCAGTTTACCTAGCATGTGAATTCCGGTTTGGTTGACAATAAATGTACATATGTTGGGAATTCACATATGTTAAATGAGTATATGTTAGGTTACATATGTTAAATGTACATATTAAGAATTGCATAACATTAAAATAACATAGCATTAGGAAGACTACAAATTAAAGATTACATTTCAAAATAAATCAATAATATTAATATTGTTCAAAATACGATGCAACACATTTTATAAAAATGTTATGATTAAAATTGATGCAAAAAAACTTATTACATCAATAGGGAAGAAGTTCGACATTAAAAATTACAGGAACATAATGATTGACCAGCTTGAAGTAGAGCGTGTCCTCTTTGTTGAGTTCCTCACAAGTAAGAAACTGCTTAAAATCCTTCGGCGTCAGGGTCTTCAAATTCTTGTTCCCCAAGTAATACATGTGGTACTCCCTTCCATTGCACCTGAGTACAACAGGCAAGTTCAACATAGGAAGTCCACAATACGGTTAGGGATGTACTGATTTTTTTTTATAAAAAAACATGTTAAGTTAATTTGAAAGTAAAGTACAGAAAAAGATTTTTGAAAATAAAGTTAATACATGACAGGTATTACTTACCAGGAATGGAACATTCCCGAAGTTCGTCTGCGTCAAGGTGTGGATGAAATGAGGAACGATGTTGCCAAACGTAACTTGCAGACGCTCATCGTCTGAATCGCTACGGATATGTTAAAGAAGGAAATATTTATAAAGTAAATTTGAATATTGTTAATACAAGCTAGGAAATACAACTTAAATGTAAAAATTAAATCACTCACCACTATAAGGTTGCGGCGCGAACCGAAACTGTTAGACATGATTCCTGAAATTCATATTTTAATGATTCGTTACAATTTAATTAATGTAATATGTTAATTAATTAATATATGAATGTAACATGTCAGAGCGAAGTCGCACACAGATCGGTAAAACCAAAAGGTTAACTGATTAGTATGCGATGTCGTTATATGCTGTAGAAATTATGAATAAGTGACGTCGCATAAAGTTTGGTAAAACTGAATCGTTAACCGATAAATATGCAACGTCAGATGTTAGATCAACTGCATAATTTATGATTAACTGACATCGCACACAGTTCGGAAAAACCAAATGGTTAACCGATAAGTGTGCGAAAGAAATTATGAACAAGCGACGTCGCATGAACAAGATGAACTACATAAATTATAAACAAGCGAGATGAACTACATAAATTATGAACAAGAGACGTTGCATACTGGTCGGTCAAACCAATGCATTAACGATGGAAAGGCGCAGTCGTATTCATGAAACTGGGATACTCTGGTAACAGCATGAAACAGGCAAACAGAGAGCACCTAAACCAAAATCAATTGAGCCACAACCTAATCAACATTTTAACACCCCATAACCTAATCGATGAACCCTAATCCATAGACACATCTTACATGAATAAAATAACACATTCACACACAATATACATAACAATTTCAATAATAAATTAAAAAACAAAAGTAAAATAACCAAATGTAGAAACCATACCTTTGAGAGGATGTGCAGGAGGACTTTTGGAATTCGAGGGAAACTTGAAACTTTAAAGTAATGTATGAGGTTGGTTGCATATATATAGTCGTTACTAGTTTTGTGTATCCCCCCCCAAAGTGACGTCACATGCAAGTCTACAAGAATGATTCAGTACTGACCGTATTGCGACGTCGACTTGCTAACTGTGAGCCTACCAATTTCAGCCCACTCGTGTATCAAATGGGGCCTTTGTTAGACAAAATACTTAACCGATGTCTCATGTAAGTCTTTTTTTTGCAAAATTTAACCGACATACTACAGCAGTAACGGATATATTGGGCAACAAAAATTCATCCCACCAGCATACGAATGGGGCCCGCATATGACCAAAACAAACATAGGCATTAGTAATTGACATTGTAAATGTCAATGAACGTTATTAACGCCCTATTCGATCAGAATAGATTTCAACACTACTGGTGAATTTTTAGGTCCCTCCAAGATGGTGGAGGGAGGAAAAATGCAAAATTGGATATATCCAATTATCTAAATCTCATTGTCACAATAATTTTGTTACGACTTATACATCAAGGTCACGGGGGTATCCTCCCCTTGTTTATATTAATATTCCATTAATACCTTGACTGTGAGCGTTGTTAATTTGAAAGATAAATTCTACCTCACCAAAATCGGACGAAATTACACATTCTAAGTTTTAAAAAAATTACACGATAAGAAAATCCAACCATCAATTTCATTAAAGTTCTAATATAGGGCCTAGAGTTAATAATATAGCATATGATTACTAAGTAGTATGTAAGGGCATATCAGAAAATTTTGTGGAAGTCTCCATGGGATCATGCCAGTTTCATTATCACTATTAGGGACCATTAATTAGCAAATAATGCGTGAACGAAGATTGGAATCCAATTTGGGCATGCCAGTTTACTTTTCAATTTTTCCAAATACGTCCCTCCAACAAAGTGGGAGAAGTTGCAATACAAAACTTGAGATGCCCTTATCTAATTCACCAAGTCACGAGAACGATGTTCCAATTTTGTCATGCTCTGGTCAATGGAACGAGACCACAATCTCCTCATACAGTGTATGAAGAAACTTTAAGAAAACTACGCTATGATCCCTCACTTCCTTGAATGCTCGCTACACTTCTTAATTCCGCACCCGAACAGAGAATAATGCGTACTGTCCAACAGAGGCACAAATTCGGGTAATCATCCATCATTTTTTAACACTGTGTTCAAACCTTTACTGTCAGTGTTATGAGAG
>JAULKJ010282853.1:0-13062 GCA_032355405.1 Rubia balearica | reverse complement strand
GCAGTAATAAAATCACCCATATTATTTCTCACAATGAAGCCAATACCTGCCATTTCATTAGAAGCATTCCAAGCTGCGTCTACATTAATTTTAAATCCAGAGGCAGGTTTAGTCCATGAGACTCTAAAAATATCAGGTTTAGGGGTTGAAGCTTTATTAAGTTTTGGGGTCCATGAGACTCTACTTAAGTTTTTAACTTTTTTCATTTTATGAATATTCAAATAATATTTATTTATAACTAATTATTGCTATATTAATATATAATAAATACTAAAAAACTAAAATTAAATGATAGAGGACAACATTATAATAGATTTTTAAAAGCTAACCTTGAACAAAATAAATACACTGTATCCTAATAAATATTGAACATGAAAAGTGAAAAAAATATTAATTTTCTTATATATATCAATTAAACAAAATTCTATGCTAAAATAATTTCAAAATCACAAGTGATACTATAGTTGGTAAATAAGCTGCTTATCACACATATTATTGTTAGTGAAAAAATATTTGTAGACCACTAAATATGAATATTTCACAATTTAAGTTTAGAAATTATTTTTAGATAAAATAAATATATAATTTAAATATGAAATAAATAAAAATAGTCTCAACAAATAAGGGTGTGACATGTATCACACCCTTATTACAAAACCCACAAATTGGGGAGAGGCATATCTCAGCCCCGGTTGTAGTGAGAAGGGTTGAAGCTTTATTTTCTTTGATTTTTTATTATTGCCACATCAACAACCTCTTGAGTGAGGTTGCTGATAAATTTAGTCTCAGAATTTGATTATTATTTACCGTCATATTGTGATGTTACACAGTTACGTTGTGATGGTTCAATTTTTTTGTTTGATTTTTACAAAAGTACCGATGAAGATGTTGATTTAAACAAGATAATCATATGTTCCACTGCACTTATATATTACACTGTTGTTGCATTTGAAATATCTTGTTAAACACCATTCATTACAAAAGAATTCAAATGCCCTAAACATCGCTAATATAAAAACAACAAAAAATCAAATAAACCTAAAATATCAAACAATCTAATGTCTCAGCTCTAACAAATAAACCATTTTTTCTAAAACATCATTGTCAAACAATACACGCCAAGCAATCAAATTCTATTCTCCCCCAACTTATTTCCCTTTGTTGCTTGCTTATTCACAGACTTTCTCCTGCTGGTTTTAAAGAGGATGACTCAAAGCCAAGATCAAAAGTCGGCCCCTATCCTCTGTTCAAGGGAACATCTCAGGAGCATGATTCCTCGTAGCATTTTGTATGATCTCATCAATGGCATCGAAGAGCTCTGACTTGGAAAGTATTTCTATGAAATAAACGTAAAACATCACATATAGTATTTAAAACATCAATATATGAAATTAAAATAGCACAATAGCACACATAACATCACTGACAACTACACTGACAAACATCAAATACAGTATTTAAAACATCAATATCAAAATTTAAAAAATCAAACAGTACACACTAAAATATCAAAAGAACAAAACTGAATATCAGTTGCATACTTAAATATGAAAACACCACAAGTATCAAACACTGAACTTATAACGTTACACCAACACACATAACAATACTTATAGCTTAAACATGAAAGTTCAAAGATAAAATCTAAAACATCAACAACAGTATCCAAAACATTACAGTTAAAAAAAGAAAACTTACAGTTCCTACTTTATTATCAATTCCAGCAACACTGGGAAAGTATTTTTAGACATCTAAGAAAGGGCAGCAACAAAAACATTAAAATTACCACAAATAGTAACAAAACTGTAAGATATCAATCACAATCAAAATTGCACATCAATTGCACACTTAAGCATGAAAACACCACAACCATCAAACATTAAAATTAAAACATCACATACAATAATAAAAACCATCAATATCTGAAATTAAAATATCACAATAACACACATAACATAACTGACAACTACAAACATCAAATACAGTATTTAAAACATCAACAACGGTATTTAAAACACCACACCTGCAAAATAACAAAAATTTACAGATCCTCTTTCCTTCTTGATTGCTGCAACAATGGACAAGCATTCTTAGACATCTAAAAAACGGCAAAAACAACACAAAACTTAGCACAAATTGTAACAAAACCCTAAGATATCACACACAATCACAATTGAACATCAAATGCACACTTAAGCATGAAAACACCACAAGTATCAAACACTGAAATTAAAACATCACACCAACACAGATAACCATACTTAAAGCCTAAAACATGAAACATTAACCTGCAACTGAGAAACATCAATAACTGTATCTAAAATATCACGACTAAAAACTTACGAATCCTCCTTCCTTCTCGATTGCAGCAGTAGTGAGGCAAGTCCTCCTAATACATCAAATTAAAATATTTAATAAATAAAATATCAAATAAAAGTAATTAAACATCAAATAAAACATGTGTGAATTTTAAAATATCAAATTATGCACCAAAATGTAAAACTAATATGGGAAAAACAAATGAAACATCAATATTAAAATCTAAAAAATACAATTGAAACATCAAGACATACGTTAAATAAGAATCTAATATTTCTATTTCAAAAAAAATCTAATATTTTAAAAAGAGAAACATCAATATTAAGTTTTAAAACATCATGTTGAAAAAACAAAAATATCAATTAAAATTTAAGTATAAGTTTAAAATTAAAATTCTATAATTAAATATCTCTAACTAATGTCAACATGTATAAAGTGTCAAAATTTTAACATACAAACACAAGATTTACAATAAAACATGAAAAATTAACTTTAAGACAAATAATTTTAGTGAAAAAAGGGATTTTGAAAAAACATCACAAAGTTTTGTTGAAACATCAAGTGCTGAAATTGAAACATCAAATCTGGTACTAAAAACCTGCGCATTGTGCGGAAATGAGGAAAAAATTAATCTGCGAATTTCTTTGACCCGGATCTTGACCCACGAGATTCTTATGACCTGAAATCATTAATTCCCCCATTATTTTTGCCCAGCACCCTCCAGAACATGGTATTTGCACCCAAATCCCTCCTTACTCTCCCAAACTTTCTGAAATTATATTTGGAACCCCATCTCTAATTAAACTCTATTATATTGCACATTAATCCTTGGTCTCGTTGTGAGACGGTGTCGTACAAACCTTTGTCGTTAAAATTATTCTACTTCTTGGTTAAATAACCTTGTACTCTAGTCCAAGTTACGAATATTTTTTCATAATAAATGAAGAAGAAAGCTGTGGCAGTGCCCCTCAGGATGATGCATTGCCATCTCTATATTCCACAGTAAAACTCATGCAATTTTTTGTTGAAAAAATGTACACAATCAATTTTAACAAAAAAAATTATTTAGTGCAACTATACTAATTCAATCTCATGTACTTGCTATGATCCAGATAATTAGAGGACATAATATGGATATTGATTGTAGTTAGTTAGAGGCAAACTCTATTATGGGACCGGAATTTATGGGACTGAGGGAGTAAAACGCGGGGATGATGAGAAACACATGAACTTGATTCTAGCTAATGGACAGACTACATGTTTTTTCCTTTCTAACGTTTTAACAAGTATATACTAGTTCAAACATTGACAATAGCTCACGTCTTCGCGACTCGCAATTCTCTGGTACTTTAACCATGCAATTGTTGTTTTTTCCAGGATTCTAAGAAAAATGGTTCAGCAGATGCGAACATGCAGAATGCAGTGAATGCTTGCGGCCCTCCTTGTTTGGGGCCTTCTGGTGTTCAGGTTGAAGAATTCTGCACTGCAGCTGAGCCTTCAGCCCGACTTTTCCAATGGTCAACTTTATGGAGTAACTTATCTTGTTCAACAAGTCTTGGGCACTGGCTGGGCCCAAATTAGAAACGTAGGATAGCCGGGAAAGCAAGAGTTGTCATGGCTGAACCAGCTGTTCAGACTCCCAGAGTTTTTGTTTTCAATGCTAGTAAAAAATTATTTACCAACACTGGACTCTTTTTGTTTTTGTAGTGTGGAGTGTAAAATTTGGCACATTTGATGCGATTTTGACATTATTTAATAGAGAATTCAGTTTAATGCATTTGGATATCACTCGGAATTCAGTTTAATGGGATTTTGTCATGGCCTTCACTAGCATGTTAGTCAGACTCAGGTCAGGTATCCAATACTACCAACCTGAAAAACTAGCAAAATTAATCGGAGAAGTGAAGAGAACTGATCACACCAGGATTAATCCTTTCTTGGCAGCCAAAACAGGGGCATCCTTTTCCAGAACCTGCAATGAGTGGGATCAGTAGGTTCCCCCAGATAAAATGGGATATGTTCCACTTTTATCAAGTATGATCAGACCTCTAACAACATTATCTAGCTCTGAAAAATAAAATAATTTGTCGGTAACTGAATTCTTCAAAGTAAATTTAGCCAGCTTATCAGCTGGTTGATTTGCTCGTCTCAGAGCATGGTGGGTTTGGACATTCATAAAGTTGCCGAGGTGCACACTTAGGATTAGTAATAGAGTTTAGAGCATTTGCACAATCCGATTCCCGATCCCAATCTTAATTGCTAGTCTTTCTGCAATGGAGTCTGCATGGATGCTACTAGTAGCATCTACAGTGCATACTTTTGCCCTCAGTAAATCACCTAACAATGATTTCTAACAATGATGCCAATGCCACAGATACAATCAACTCCATTCTAGGATGCATCCACATTGGCTTTGTATCTTAGAGTAAGGTTGTCCCTGCAATTTCTTGTGAAAACTGGTTCATATGGCTTATTAATGAAAGGAATTAGACCCATATTAATCAATTCTCTATCAGTAAAATTATTGCTTTGAGCTGATTGCTGCAGAAGATTAGAAAACAGTCGTCTTTTATATTACTTATCAACCTATTAAGATTAAATCTATGAGCCAAGTGCACATAAAATCCTACATAATTCACAAAAGTCCATCTATAACCCTGTGTTAATTGAAAGTGCAAATATAAAAATTGATAGTTAATGTATGTGCACATATAACCTTTCCGGTAATTTAAGACCGGATTATGATGAAAAGACTATTTTACCCCTCTGGAAAAAGTTTAAAAAATATGAAATGTCGATAATGCCCCTAAACCCTAAACTAAATTTAATCATTTCTGCTTCCCTTCTTCCCGATTATTCCCTTTATAAACCCTAATCAATTAGTTTCGCCAAAGCATGCAACAATGGCTGCAGAGCCTCGAGAATCCCAATCACCATATTATTATCATCTTCCAGTGCAAAACAAAAAATTGCTTCGACGGCGTGGTCCTGGGACTCCTCGAACCCGCCCTCGAGCAAGCCAATCAGAATCGGAACGACGTCGAATCACACGATCTTGACCTTGTTCACCTTAGTGAGGGAGAGATTGACAATGGCGAAGGCGGCATTCATTTGCAACAGGCGTGACTCGGGCTGTGCCGATTGAGTTGTGACTGCTCAACTCGAGCATTCGTCTGATCAACTGAGTAGTGACTCTGTAGGGAGGATTCAAGCTCGACTCGGGATATCCGAGAGTTGTTCAAACACAGGTAGAAGTCAAGCAGGTCATTCTCCAATTTTTCCTGCTCAAGCTCTAAATCCGTGGCGGTCTTGAGTTTCCTAGGAGTCTTAATTCAAAATCTGACGGCTTGGGTTTTAAAAGGTCGGGTTTCAAGGCTCAGGGTTTCAAGTCAAACGGTCTCGGGTCAAGATTCAGGCTAACTCAGGCCATGACTCGGGCCAGCCCGATCAACTCAGGTTACTCGATGCCGACTTGGGCTCGTAGAGGTGGCACCGTTAGAAAAGGTTGTGGGGTGCATGACGGTGGAAGAAGAGTTCTGCCACTAGGGTTATATGGTCATTTATTATACCACTCAAGCTACAGTATACTTTTCTATTTGTATTTTAAAATTTTGCATTGGCCCAAAGAGAATTTTTTCATTTTCAATTGGTCAATGAGCGGAAATAGCAGGTCAATGCCAAAATATAGTGTTTAGGGTTATATTTTTCACTTATGCAAAGTAGTTAGGCTTCTTTTTGCACTGAAAATTATCTCAGGGTGATATCTGAACATTCTTAAGTACACAGGGTTGTATTAGTACATTTCTCTAAATCTATCAATATCATTAGGGGTGGCAAATGAGCGGTCGGGTCAAATATGGGTCAGGTAATATGTGTTAAAAAATATGGGTATGATCCATTTTGACCCATGTTATGATGGGCCATAAATGGGTCGGGTTGAAACCCTGGGGTAAAAAATTATTCAACTCATGGCTAAAAAATGGTTAAACCTGCGAGTTTCAAACTATATATGAACTTATATGAGTTTATATACCAACCCATATGGATAAAAGTTTCAACTCGTATAATGATTCATGTGAGTTTATATAGCAACTCATATTGGTAAACCCGCAAGTTTCAACCCATATAAGTATACATGCAGTCAACCCGCAAACCCAACCCACCCAACCCATATTTTTCAAATACTCATTTGACACATTACCCATTTGACTCATTACTCATTTTACCCACACCTTCTAGTATTTAAAAATAGATAGCACACTTGATCCACGGATTACGGATTTATTTTGTCGCCCCTAAATATCATGAATAACTTTGGTTCTTTCCTTCCAAAGTGACCAGCATACCAAAGATAGTAAAGTTTTTAGCAGAGAAGAGAGCAATGTAGTGTTTCCTTCATTTGTCCAGTAGTGAGTTAATGGAGTCCTTTCTTTTTTTAGAGTTATTAAATTCGATCAGATACAATTAGGGTGAAAAATTAAACCCGAAAACACATGGTAAGGACACATTCAGCAAATACGTCTTCTACTTTTATTTTTTTTAAACGTTAATGAGGAGGACACATTCACTAATTTCTTTTTCTTTTTTACTTTATGTAATAAAATAAAAGATAATTTTAAAAAAGGAATGAAGATGACGCATTTACATGTATAAAATTTAAAATGGAATTTTGATGTGATGATGGAGATACAATTGGTTTGACGGTGAAACTATGTAGGATTTTAGTCACCAATTTTAACTAGTTAAATCAAATGTGTACATGATGTGACAATTATTAGTTTCATTATATTGGAAAATATATATTACAAAAATAAAATTTAATTATATTATTATTAAAATTATATTAGAAAGAATTCAAGTAACTAAGAGATCGAATCCATTTTTACTGAGTATATATATTAAGTTTATAATCATATAATATTTTTTAAAATAATAGTTAGAATAATATATTACTATGTAATTTAAATTTATTCTTAAAATCGTGATTTATTTTTATTTAACTCTATCGTCAATATTTCTATTTTAAAAATTCTAAATATCCAAAAAAAATTGACTAACACACAATATAATATATTTATTTTACATGGCATCAATCAAGCTATCAATTTCTTAAACTAAGTAATATTTGCTAAATATTTTTGTGGCTATATTTTATAATTTATGGATGAGAAATTGACCTTTTCGATTATTTGTACTGCAAAGAGGAGTTTATAAAACAAAATCAATGAATTTTTTATTTGTAGATGTTGTATTATGTGTTTAAAATTAATAATAGTGATGAGATATTTCGTTGTTGTATAGATTTATTTATCATTTATTCTTATGCGCCAATTTTTGAATATATTTTTTGTTTTCCAAAGTATAATTGAGTGCTGCGACGTATGGTGTACTAAGAAACAGTCATTTGTTTAGGGTTTTTGGATTCTAATTTTGGGAAAAGACCGCCCTTTCATAACGTACTCTATTTTTCCAAAATTAAAAATAATAATAATGAAGTGGACTCATTCAGCGAATGTGTCCTCTATTTTTCGAAAATTTTAAAAAATATGCATCTTTTCTATTTGTATCAACATCAAGTTACTGTAGCGCCAAATATAGAATTTTGGCTGAGTTAATATATCCATGAAATTTGGCACTGTAACACGTAACCAGAGATTAACCACTTTCCATATTTCAGTAGCAAAATGAGAGTCATTAAAAAAGTGTGTTAAGCTATCACATGAGTCACAGGACGGGCACCTTGAAGTATATTGAAAGTGCATATAACTCAGAATATCACCGAATGGTAGCATGGAGTTTGTTAATTTCCACATAGAAACTAAAACCTTGGAATTTTCTGATTCTAGAAATGTTGGAGAGATGCTAACCTGCATTGTTTTGTCTCCAATGACTGAGTTGGTTGATTTAAAAATGATGTCTGTCTTCCAAACGAGCTTCGATCTACTCTCTCTGTGGTATAATCTGCGATTCCGAAATAAAAGGGCCAATATGTGCAGGAAAAGAAGATACACAATGCAAATAGTGATGCTCATGATTGATGAATTCAGCAACTGTTAGATTAAAGGGTATGTTAAGAGATACATGGTCACACATAATCCATTAATGGTACATAGTTAGTCCAATATGATTGCCAAAAATTAGTTGGTACTTTTCCATGAATTACCCTAGTGTTAGTCTCTGTCTGAGACTTAACTGCTAGAATTCTCTCCCAAGTTTATGAGTTTCTACTTCCCGATGGTAGCAACCACAAAAAATTTGCCTAGACACTATTCCCAATCTAAAATTTCCACCACAATTTCACTAGAATGTTTTAATTGTGGTTGATATTGTTGGCTTTATGTCCTAAAGCCAATTAGTCTTAAATTATAAAATAGTTTTATTACCAATGTAAATTAAAACTCTAAGAGTCACACACAATAATATTTTATATCAAATTAAATAGATTGTGAAGATTATTTTATGATTAAAGTAATCTTCAAGGACTAGAGTATAAATAAGTAAGAAATCTAGGGTTTTTCTATATCATGCCAAGCCCATGTATGACAACTTATTTATATACATCCCTATATTCCAAAAATAGACACAATTTTCATTTTGACCCAATCGTCAAATAAAGAATACAAAAACAATATATCCATATTTAGGTTTCTGGTACAGTTCGTGTGGATACCTTGGAGGCCGGATGATTGTGCGGCTACAAGTGATCAACTACTGTGGGTGAGGTTGCGTTCGCTACCAGGTACGATTTCTTCTATAACATTAGCATGTTGAGTACGTCTCTTGTCATACCGTCTTATGGTGAGACCAGGGACTAGAGGAAAAATAGCAAAATGGCAAACCAAATTTAGGGACAAAATTAGAAATATTTTCGACTCAGTTCATCAATGAAAAAAACTCAAAACTGAAGGGATCAAAGAGAAAATAAGCAAAAATTAACCGCAGAACCCCAACCTAACCCAAAAGCGTGATACTAACCTCCCTTCCAAAACACGATTTCATCGAATCTCTTCAATTAAAACAGATTGAACATCACTTTCTGAAACAAAAACATTCCATAAAACCAAATCCTCCAACCGTTGTTCATCATCAAAATTCAACTGTAGCGAATTTGAAGAAAACTGTCAATCGACATCAACAAATCATCTGTCACCTAATCTACAACAGCAATTAGGTATTTATTTAACATCAATCATTTCATATCTGTGTATCAAATCAATTTTGAAAATTGCAGATTCAAAACTCGATTCATGACTGACAAATGTGATTTCTAGATCGAAAATCAACCAGCAATCATACAGACGTCGCAACAACGGAGTCAAACACAACAAATTGGATCGAATTTCAATGATGAACAGATTCTACCTGTTTCACAAGGTAGGTTACTGATATTTTTGCAATTAATTCCGAAATCTAAAATCTAAAATCTCAAAAAATCATAATCAAGTCATGAATACAAATACTACCCCAAGACAATAACCACTCTAGAGACATTAAATCCAAGGCAATCATTGGATTCAAAGTCTTAAGGTTAGAACTAGAGAAATAAATGAAGAGATGAGACATCCTCCTTCTTTCTACCAACTACAATAATAGAACTAAACTTCCTACTTGTGAAATCCTAGAAGACTAGGGTAGCTTATATAGTACATACTCCATCTGTCCCACTATTTATTGCTTAATATGAGTTTTGAAAGTCAAACTAACCCAACTTCGACCATTAAATTATATTATTTTATATGTAATACTATTATTGTTTTATATGTTGTTGGATTCATCGTAACATATATTTTTAGTTTATATTTTTTCTAGAATTTTTTCGCACTCATAAATAAAGATATTAATAGTTAAACGTTGATGCAGTTGACTTTTAAAAGCCAAATTAAGCAAGAAATACTGGGACAGAGGGAGTGTGTTTTAGGCCATAGAAGACCCAAAAATGGGAGAAAGCCCTAGCAACCACGCATGCCACGCTGGCATGCCTCGTGAAGTATTACACCTGTCGGCTGACAAGGGCCCTTGCAAAGGAGCACGGGGCATGGATTGGTGGGGCGTTCTACGCCTTTCTAATGGCACGGGCCGTGCCAAAGTGCACAACCTATCGTGTGGAGCTTCCTTTCTCAGCTTCTGATGGCAAGGACTGTGGAAAAGTGCAAGATCTTTTGTCTAGATGGTTGCTCCTCATCTTCTGATGGCACAGGTCGTGCCAAGGTGCACAAGTCATTGTTTGGAGGGTGGTTCCTTCAACTTCTGATGGCATGGCCCATGGATGTGTCCATTTTATGTGCATATTTTGGGATTTTTTGAAATAATTTTTTTGCTCTTTTTTTCATCTAGAGCTTGTGTTTTACCTCAAAATTCTCTTAGGAGATTTAAGAGCGACTTTTATGCTCTTATGAATTTTCTAGTGATTTTTTGTGACGGCAACAACATAGAGACTTAACGACGAAACACTATTAAAGACGATGAAGTCATCTTTTGAAGACTTGAATATTTTAAGAGAAGTGAAGTGGAGAGGAAGCTAGAGGAAAAGAAGAAGAAAGAAAATCAAAATATTACTTTTGGCATCTGTCGTGAGTCACGACGGACAAGTGGCCAGTATGAGTTGTCCTTTTTTATTTGATTGTAAATAGCACAATTTATCCTTTTTCTCTTTCCTCTCTTCTTCTTCCTGATCATGAACTTAAAAACCCTAGTTTTCTTCCATTTTTCATCTTAGTTTCATTTTGGATTATGTTTGATTTGCTTTTGATATATAGTATGAATTCTAGTAGCTAAATTTAGTTTTGGGAGCAGTTGACTATGGCTTCCAAGCTCATGTCTTGAGAACTCTTTATGCATATTTAATGCTTTGAATAAGCTTTGAATGTTTGTATTTGAATTCATTAATTTTGTTGGAAGTTTGAGTATATGATTGCTTGTTAGGGTTGGGAAAAATTAGCTAACTTTCCCTTTTTTTATATGGAATCCAGGAGCATGAATTCAAGCTTCCAATTGTGTTGATGATTTGATAATTTCTAGATGAATGTGATAATGTTGAACTCTTTGTCATGTTTGTTTTATGTAGGAAATAGGAAAGGTTTATGAACGTTGAAGGTTCTTGACTAATCTTTTATAAATGCATGAATTGGTTCAATGCTTAGACACGGTGTAGTGTTTATAAGTGTTAACAATCTTGTTGATTCTTTGTACTCAATGGCATTAATGGGATGTCTTTAGCCGTTTCTCGACTAAAGGGGTCATTAGTGAGGTTTACTAAGAAATGTCAAATTCACTCTTGTAAACTACTATCAAAGAAGGATAGAATATTTACCTTCACAACAAGTAGTTAAAGTATTGAATAGGTTGTAGATTCAAGGATAGATAAGAGGTTTGGAAGTGAAAATCAATTGTGCCCAAGGTCCCATAATTTGTGTTTTAATCATTCTTTGTAGTTTGTTGCATGTTTACCTTGATTCTAGTTTATGACAATTTCTTGTCTTTCAATTCATAACTTAAAAAACCAACCAAAAATCCCCTCTTTACATGCTTTCTTATATGTATGTATATCCATATCTACCTAGTATTAACCCTTATATGCATAAACCCTTTGGAAGATCCCTCTTCTTCGTGGACGACCCCGATTTTTCAATATCTACTTAGTTGTAGTTAGGAAGCATTTAGGGCTTATAATTTGTATTTTTGAGAGGTACGGCGATGACCTCCCAAATTTTGACGCCGTTGCCGGGGAAGAGGCATTTATTTTTAAGTGTTTGGGCACATTATATGTGAATATGTGCTAGTTGTGAATATGCGTTAGTTTATTTTTATTTAATTTTTATTTGATCTTTGGTTGACGTGGAAATGTATTGTTTGAGTTCTTGGTTTATGGTTCGTACTTGATCTTCTTCACAAGAACCCTACACTAAGACCCTAAGCTAGAGTTGAAATTGAAAAGAGCTAGGAGACTTTCTTTGGAATGTGTGAGTAACTCCTCTCATAGTAACCATTTTGAGGGATCTTCTAACTCCATGGATCATCATGAGAATCTGAGAGGGACCTCAACACCCTCCCTTTTAAGTATTAGGTCTCCCGTTGAGACAAATTTTATTGAGAGAAACCATGGCCCTCAACCTTGAGCAACAACTGATTTGCATCACCTATCCGACGGTTGGATCTAATGGGCATTTTGAGTTTAACTCCGGATTGATACACTTTCTAACTTCATTCATTGGTAGGAAATGGGAGGACCCAAACATCTCTTCGACTTTCATATAGTTTGTTGTTGTATGATTCCCGAAGGGGTGGATGGAGAGCTTTACAAATTGAAGGCCTTACCATTTTCATTGTGAGATGTGGGAAAGGATTGAATCCACTTCCTTCCATCCGAGAGCATCACCTCTTGGATTAAGTTGAAGAGGAAGTTTCTAGGCAAGTACTTCTCTGCTTCCAAGTCCGCCACATTGAAGAAGGATATTGGCAACATCCTCCAGTGGTACGAAGAGTCATTCTATGGCTATTAGGAAAGGTTGAAGAAGCTACTCTCAAGTTGTCCATATCATGGCTACTCGGAGGGGGAGCTGGTCTACAACTTCTACAATGGGCTTATTGATGAAGAACAAAGAGTAGTGATGTGATCTTGTAATGGCTCTATTGGGGAAAAAAACTTAGAGGGAAGCTATGGAGCTCTATGAAGAGCTACCCAAGAAGTTGAGGAACTTTCGTTCAAGGGTCGAGTTGAGAAGGAAAAACCCCCATAAAACAAGT
>JAULKJ010282844.1:0-13064 GCA_032355405.1 Rubia balearica | reverse complement strand
CAAATTTTAATACACCATTATTATACATAAATAAAGTTATCGTTGGTCAAACATGGTCTGAGAAAGTTGACCAAAAAATGTGCAACTTGAATTGGGACAGAGATAACCTTCAAACCTCTATTTTGGGCTGGTTTCTACTCTCACTTTTGTTTTAATTTCACAATTCTAAATTGATAGCAATGCTGTTAAACTTGTAACATCAAAAGCCCCCCAATTTCCATCTATTTTTTTTTTCGATTAGTAATATATAACCAATTTTATATAATTAGTAATATTAGTGATACACTCCTCTTTGCCAAGTGGTCATGATTTTTGCAGAAGCAAGTTAATATCCCTGAGAGCGATGTTACAGTTTTATTGGATCTCTACTCTGTAATAGTATAGACAGTAATTCTGGTTGACATGTAATATGAATATCCTTACAATAAATTAGTTATTGCTTGATGCTAGTTAGATTGGATATCCATTCCACTCATTGTAATCGCCGCTATTTGAATGATTGATTTTTTTTTAAAACTAATATTAAATAGGAAGTTTTATAGTAGCAAATCATTTAATTTGATGAAACATATTTTGCAATTAATGAATGTGGATTCAGATGTATGAATAGAATGGTGCGACATTCCGTAATGATTTAGGCTGTATCATTTATATTCTCGTAAGTAGTGTTTTAAATCTCTAGCCCAAATCGAGAATCCGATCCGGATCGAAACGATCGAACTAAATTCAAAATTTGATTTTGACACGAAAGATATCGATCTGAATCCGAAACCTACACAACCGAATCAAACTAAAAACCCGAATCTGCCTCAATAATCTGGATCTAAATCCGACCTGAATCTGAAATCAACCCAAACCTGTACGCAACCTGAACCCAGTTCAACCCAAACCTGATTCAACCCGATAAATTAGCTATACAACCCAACTCCTAATCACTAATTATTATGATATCCTTGAGGTATTTACCACTAATAAAGAGAATCATGGTAAAAAAAATCACAGTAGTTATTATATGTGAATGAAATAAACAATTAGACCTACATAAAAAATAAGAGGTAATTGATGGTTATAGAACATCTATATGAGTTAACTAAAAAAAATTCATAATTAAATATTTAATATTAATTAGAATATAAGTGTAAATTGGTGTATCTAGAAATGAAAGTAATGCTTTGTTATGTAAAATATACATAATTACATAGAAAATAGGAATATATATATATAAATAATCAAGTGTTGATACCTGATTTTAAAAATCAAAATAGAGAAAATCAAGTGTTTATAAAAATTTAAATAATGATTTACTATATACGATTAATACAATTTTACAGGAATATGGTCAAAAGTGATAATATCTAATTAGTAATTTAAACTAAGTTAATTATAAGTCAACTAGAAGTTATTTAGGAAGAGCTGACTTAATTATATAGGGGTAAAATTTAGTGCGTAGAACTTATTACCAATGTATTTATAAAGAGTCAACTAACATTTTATATGAAACCAAATCAATTTGGTTATGAGTCAAACTAATAAATTCTTGAGTCAAGTACTAAAATAATCATATATTGTAGCTGAAAGTGGTAATATAACCCAGCAAAAATAAAAAGGTGGTAAAATAACCGTGACTTATTTATGTAAGTGCCAATCTAACTTTACACGCCGTTGACTTCAATTGTCAACGTGATGTTTGGCCAGGATTTTATAAAATGACCATGTTACCCATGGATTAAAAATAACATAAAAGTTGAAAAGACAGAAATGCAGCCTTTATTTCTTCTTTCTCTTCCTTCTTCCATCCTCTTTCTTCTTCTTCTTCTGGCCGAGTCTTTTTTCTTTTTCTGGTCGCGTCTTCTTTCTTGTTCTGGCTAACGGGTGGTGGCGGGCTTAAACGGGCGGGCGGTGGTGGTTGGGAAACAGGCTAGTGGGTGGTAGTGGTGGGCTGAAACAGGCTAGAAGAGCTCTATCCATAATCCCTAAAATAGAATGTGCATTCTTTCCATGTCTTGAATATCTTTTTCCACATTTTGTTTAGTACTGCTGGATTACCAATATTTTTCTTTCACCACTTAAAGAGGGTTTTCCCCTATTTCCCCCTATTTCCCATTATTATGGGTTGCTAAGAAAATGGCTGAATTCGAGGAAAAAATCAATCTTGGATTCTAGGTTTTTAGAGAATTCGAGTTCTTGCACACGGGTTTAGCGCTGTTTGGGATTATTAATTTAACCTACTCTATTTGTGCCCTTTGACTTTGTTTAGAAGACAAAATTTGGGGGGTCTTTGTCGGGAATGTTTTGTTAATTTTGAAGTGGTTATTAAGAGAGGGTGAAGCAAGGGAAAAAAAATAAGAAGGTGATGGGGCCTATGTTTCCCAGGCTTCAAGTGAACGACACATAGAAGAGAGGCCTTAGAGCTCCTCCCAAGAACAAGATGGCTCTGTATGAACAACTCAACATTCTTTCCCATAGATTTAAACCTGGAAATGGAACAAGTGGGGTGGTTGGGGTAACATGCTAGTGGTGGCTAAGGTAACAGGTGGTAGTGGTGGCGGGGTAACGGGTGAGAAGTAGTGGCGGGAGGGAGGATGAAGAACAATAGGACAATAGTTTTTTTTGTTTTGAAAAAAAGGATTCAAAAAGTTGCAGTGGGACATTGGGTTGTTTATTGTTAAGGAAGAGTATAATGGGAAAAAAGTTGCAGTTTCTGGGGCAAGGGTATTTTCGTTATTTTGGGTCCAGTCAACACCCAAATTGATGAGTCAATACCGGAATTAGGCATAAAGATTATATCTGCACAATTCTTCATAAAGTTAGAGTCTTTTTTGGCTATTTCTCGTTTTACGGGGTTATATTATCACTTTCAACCTAAATTTGAGGTTAGAAGTGTAAAAATCCCTAAAATGTATTTAGACATAATTGTGAGGAAAAAGTAAAATTTTTATTTATTGAAAGTCTACAAATATGATTATGTAAAATTAGCTCATAACGAATTTGAATACACAGAATTAAGTTAAAATGCACAAGTGCGATTAAATTTATAAATCTAATGAATAATAGTAAAATAAAGAGAGATGTCTAATTAGAATTATGATATTCAATTAGTAATTATAGAAAGTTGGTTAAATATTGATTTCAAAATCAATTTGCGATATAAAAAAACATTTGATAAATTATAACTAAAAGTTAATAAGTTACAATTAAAGAAAACTCGATAAAAATACAATGTAACAATAGTATTCTTGAAACATAACCTAAACCAACTCGAATTTAATCTTGTGCAATAATAACCTAGTCCAAATTGAACCAACTCAAAGTATACTCGAATCCAATCTGAAACATAATGAAAAATTAACTGACATGATCTAACCTGATAGCAATTCGAGCCGAACGAAACTCCAGTACAAAATTTACATGACGGCAGCCTGATAGTATTTTGGCCCAACCTGACCTAACCCTAGTATAAAATTTACATGACAATAACTTGACCCGATACGATCTGACCCAAGTGAAAAAAACTGACACGTTTCAACCCAACATGACAGTAGCAGACCGATTTTGACATAACCCTACAAATAGAAATGACATATTTCAACCCGACCCGTTACACCCAAAACTGTTTTTAACGCGATACGAACCTAACACGATAACCCGAATTGACATCTTTACTTGTAAGTCTTTTTTTTACAATCACGCTTCATTATTTTTCTGGCTCACAAAAAATGAGTGAGACTCCTTATTTAGCTCACACACCAAAGTGGGGTGAGTCTTCCACTGCAGCCCACACTAGTTTAGTGTATTGGATTGGATACCATCCTACACCTAGAACTGGAAAACCATAATAATGCAACTCTGGGGAGAAGGGGGAATTCAAACTCGGGTTTCACCTCACCTAACGCATTACCCTGGTCACATGGGCAGGCCAAGTGGTTTGTAAGTCTAGTTGGCTAAATGATCATTATTGGTGAAAATTTAGCTTGGCTCTGTCTAGTAATATGATAAAGTATTTAAACTTTTACTTTAACTAAATTAAAATAAAAAAAAATCCATTCTTATCAACTAGATATGCTAATTTAATATGTAATAAATTATTACTTAATCATATTAATTTTTATCTTACCTGGATTTTTTTTATATAAGTACTTATTAAGTTTTTTTTACAATCACTCACGCTTGTCTCACACAAAGAGGTGAGACTTCATTGTGACTCACACAAAGTAAGGTGGGCCCCCACTGCAACTCCACATTGGTTCCCCACATCTCGCAGGTGTGAAAGAATATTGCAACTCTAGGGGGGAGAGGGTTGCTT
The DNA here is from genome assembly GCA_032355405.1 of Rubia balearica. Taxonomy (NCBI): domain Eukaryota; kingdom Viridiplantae; phylum Streptophyta; class Magnoliopsida; order Gentianales; family Rubiaceae; genus Rubia; species Rubia balearica. Next base: position 8,761 of record JAULKJ010282844.1, on the reverse strand, counting down.
CTGGCCTGACACATGGCCACTTGGACAAGGCCAAGTAGTTTAATTTTTATATTGAAATCACTAAAATAAATTTAAAATTTAGGTGTGTATGGAGATCTAAATGGGGTGTACTGGCGGATTTGGAAAATAAATTTAATGAGGCACGCTAAATGTAGATTCAAAATGAGAATATAAATTTAAAATATTTATAAAAATTTAAATTCAATATTATTACTAATATAATTTGATTTACTATTATATATAAGTACACAAACAAACAATGTAGAGAGTTTTTCTTGTAAGACCAAACATGGAAAATCTCATTCTCATAATTATTAAGGTTGTACTATAAATATTTATTCGTACATACGATCTGTCTATCCGGTCTATTTAACAAGGCACGGGGAAACAACGAGCAAAGAAACAAAAATGACCACTTAGCCAATAGGGGTAGATAAGGTAGTTCTTATAAAAGCCATGAAGATAACATCACAACTAACTAAGTATGTCGTGGATATAGCTGAAGATATTACTAGTCAAAGAGGCCACTAGACGCTATATCCGAACGTGTCACAAACAAAGAGTCACACGATCCAAAGACGGGAAAATGATAATCAGACCACCATTCCACATCCTTGCCAAACTATAAATAAGGAAGAAAAACATTTGTATAAAGTAAGTGAAAACTACTCAATGAAGATACATACTAAGATGTTACACTGATTTAACCATCAAAGTTTCTTCCCTAGGATCAACCTGGGGATCTTTGTAGATACTTGAAGAGCCTGTGACGTGCACAAACCAATCTCCGGTACTATCATTATTCGAAAGGGATTAACCACATCAATGACACTTTCTGTGTTGACTACATATCCCTTTTTAATATTATTGATAGCCATCGAGAGAGGTTGGAGCCCCACATCGGAGCTGCTTCTCCAAAGGCGTATACTAGGTGGACACTAATAATCCCCCAGACCCGGGATCATATGACTAGAAGTAAGCAAAACCTTACCAAAAACTAGCAGTAAAGGTAAGATACATAAGTTACAAATATTAAAAGATATTACTTGGGAAGTATAGGTGCAGGACGCCAAAAATCACAAATAGAAGAGGCGTACATAGACACAAAACCTTACAAAACGCATGGTCACAGCTGTGAAAAATACACCAAATATCATGTTCAAACGCATATTGTTGGGTATGAATACGTAAAACCTTTGCTACCTAAGGGTAAGATTAACAATCATTAGGGTAAGTTCCATTGCATCTTCAAGCCCCAAAAACCATACCAGGAAACCATTGGAGGGAAACAACAAGACACAAGAGTAAATTTCCCAAAAAAGTCCCCGAGTAGCGAAGCCGAAGCTCCCGAGTTGTGAAGCTGAAGTTTAGAAGCGATGCAAAGCATAGTACTTAGACGGACACCAGTCATAGGAAATCCTGACGAGGAAAGCCCTTGATAGAGCAATACACTTTTAACCACACATAGTAGAGGAAAATGGTACACCCTTTTAGGAATAGTAAATGAAGCCCAGTTAGCCACTGTGTTGCGATTAAGATTACCTGCTAATGGCCTCCTCCAAACATACGACTTCAGAAAAAAAATATTTAACGTTGGAAAAATACAACAATTATCCTTCGACCTATTGGTCAAAAGTAATAATTTCACCCCAAATCTTCATCCAACAAGGGAACCTGTGATCATACCCAACACCTAATATTTTCCTTCCGTATTACTTTAGGAAATATGCAGCCATGCGAGATAATAGCCTAGGTAACACAGCTATTAAATACATAAAGATTATTATATTTTTCAGGATTGCATGACTCAATATATCATCGCACTAACACTGATAAATGCTTTTATTAGATCAATAACCCAGATGGTTACAAATACTAAGGATTATAAAAAAAATCTATGCTAACCTAACACCTAACACTATGATAAACCTATATGAGTCTCCAGCGATCGAGAGGTCGCCAATCACTCCTATTAGCCTCTTTGAAACAACAATTTCTGGCTAGATGCCTCAATCATTCTTATTTTTTGACCACCGAAATTAAAACTCTTGAAGGAGTACAATTCCTTGAGCTCCATCCTCCGCACTAGAAAAGCAAGTACATATATAAGAAATGGTCGCCCATTCTCTCACTACATCTTCTCTATTTCCCCACCCCAACCCAGCAAAATGAACTCATGAAGAACTCTTCTTTCACAAGTCTTTCAACCGAGTAGCTCATATTCTTTCCTAGCATTAACTTTTGCGACCTTGGACTATTCACATGCATTAGCTCCATTCAGTGCCTAAGAGTCTATCACATATATAGAAAGGAGCCCCTGTAATCTTCGACGCAGCCCAGAATCCAGGATTCACTCTGATTGATACCCACCATATAATGGTACCTGAAAAATAATGCAGAAGACATCATCAACAACTTGACCCACAGTTACATCAACAAAGGTGCTCAAATCAAAATACACACCATTACCAAGGAAATTTTCAGGTGAGTCAGCAAGGGAATTCACTCCGACGAGAATTGTCGCTAATCGGAGCAAGATAACCATTTCTTTCATGTATTCTAGTTTAACCCTTTTCCGGTAGATATCCCAACCCACCCAATGAATAACTCCGACAAATATGTCCCCATGACCAGTAAGATATCACAAACCATCGCCTCAAGACAAACCCAACCTAAAGAAGGATCTATAATCTTATGTGTATTTATAACACACTTAAAAATCCAGTACACTCATTTGACAGTACAATAGCTCCAGAAACAACAAGAAATAAGGAATAAAGAGCCAAGGACGCATAAAATTGATGGAGGCTTTTATAAAGGTAGGAAACATTGAGCGATTCCTTGGAAATCAATTAGCAGTTGTAACTCCATCGGACTCACGGAAGTTGCAAAACCATTTGTCTTCTTGATACTTTGACCAATCATCGATTAAATGCATTGGAATACATAACGCCTATAAATTATGCACTTATCAAGGACAGTCAACCAAAAATCTAATAGTGACATGAAACACCTATTCATATGTTGGCCCTCATGTTTGATGATACTGAGAAACAATTATTTGTGGGTTCACAATGACACAACAACTTTTACACTTAAACCAACATATCACATACAGTATACACATAACACGATGCACCTGCGATCATTCGCAACATATTTATATCTATACTCTGAAACCTACAACCTGCTCAATGGACTATCATTCACATTAATTGGATATTACAGACCACAATCTCATTCTCCACAAACTGGTCTCACAAACACTCGTCCACATCTCTCGTACCCTCATAAAATGAAAAAAACAAGTACTCCACCAGGAGGTATACACACTTCCAGTGGTTCTTTGTCATGATACCATCACCAAATTTGTACCAAGAGACGATGTGATAGCCAGCAATATGCTACCACGAATAACTTGCTTAGCCACACCATGTCACCTCAAGTAACAGTGCACCATCATCCAAGTGTACCATATGATACATCACACCTAAATTCTCCTTTTGTGTTGAAAGAAATTAGATGATACATCATACTAACACAAATTTACATCCTACGACACGTAGGCAAATCACCTACGATTTTGCTGACAAAGTTTTGTTCAACGAGATCACGACTTAAGTAGGCAAACAACCTAAAAATTCGTATCGCTTGGATAACTTATTAGTCCTGCGAAACGCATAGGAAAATCACCTACTACTTCAGAATATTTGGGAAACTTACCCACCTCACAACAAAAGTAGGAAAACCGCCTGCAACTTCACCCCTTATGAGAAAATCACCCACTTAGCGACACAAATAGGAAAATCACCCACGTCTTAGCCTTCACACTAACTTAGTCACCCCAGATATACGAGCACACCTTCACCAGATCCAGAGAATGCTACAATGTACTGTGCAAAGACCGTGCGGCCCGGACTCTCACACCGGGATAACAGTACATGACAAACACTAATAGAAGTTAGATTTTTGGCTAATACCAATAAAATTTCTAATTAAATATTTATTACTAAGTATTTAGAAACCTGAAGGGTCACACACAATAGAACTAGGGATTGAGGTTGTAATGGAATAATTAATCCATAAGTCTAATTGTGGATTATTTATTTATGGATTATTTGATAGTCAAGATAAATATAGACGACATATTATATATGGTAAGCATTGGCATTCCTAAAAATCATCGTTAATATTGGATGAATAATATTGATTACAATTTTCAATCAATCTGGATTAATACATGATTAATGCATTAATAATATTTGTATAATGAAAAGTTAATACCAGCAATTTAGGGGTGTTCGTCGGTCCAAAACCGGACCGGAATCGGAATCACAAAAGAGGTTGGACCGAGGACCGGACTGGACCAGTTAATGATTATTTAGGACTGGGACCAGACAAAAATTATACCGGTTTTGGATCGGTACGGATCGGTTGGACCGGATTTTAGTAAACTTTATTCTTTTACAAAAAAAATTGGTGTTGTAAAATTTTTAATTAAAATTTTGTTTTTAAAAGATATGAGTAGAGGTTATTAAGAGAAATCTTACCTCAAAATATGGAAGAATACTAACCCAACCGAAATAAATTTAAACTAGTACATAAATTTTATATTATAAATACATAAAATAGTATACATAAAAGTAAGTTACCGGTCCACCAGGTCCGGATCGAAAAACCCAATCTTGGATCGGAACCCGGAATTCTAAAAAATCATGAACCAAAAATCGGACCAAAATTATATATATCTGGTTATGGTTTTTATATCCTGGTCTGGTCCGTTCCATTTTACCGGTTTGGACCGGTTTATGAACACCTCTAACCAGCATACGTTATGTTCATTGATATGAAAACAATATTAACTCCCTTTTCATTGCCTCTATAAATAAGTCTCGGTTAGGTTAAAAATAGGATATGGTCGAAGGTGGAGAGTTGGGAACGTAAACAACTCTCCAATGGGGGAAAGAAAGTACTTGTCAAATCAGTTTTGCAGGATATTCCCGCTTATACTATGTCATGCTTCCTGCTACCTGATAATCTCATAGATGAAATATATAAGTATATAGTCACTATTGGTGGGACAGTATATCCCAAAAGAGGAAAATCCATTGGGCCAAATGGAGAAAATTATGCTTCCCAGAAAGCATGGGTGGATTAAGCTTCAAAAATCTAAAAATTCTTAACACGACAATGTTGGGGAAACAAGCATGGTGTTTTCTTGTAAACCCAAACTTAACAGTAGCACAAGTTCTAAGAGCCAAATACTTTCCATCTTCTTCTTCTTCTTGTAGGCAAAATTGGGATGGAATCCATCATTTGCATGGAGATATATTTTAGAGGGGAGGAACTTGCTGTTAAAGGGCATCTGAAGAAAGATAGGTTTAGGAAGGGACACAAAGATTAAAAAAGTGGTCTATGGCTCCCAAGATTAGAAGGCTAGAATTCCACATCACTGCTAGAAACTTATCCAGAAGAGCTTAATCTCAGTTATCTTATGAAAGAAAATGGAACCACTTGGAATAAGGATCTAATACGCATCACTTTCAATCAGAAGGGATCTACACTCATTTTTATCCCTTCTAAGAACCATAGATCCACAAATTAAAAATCGTTGGATATAGAACGCAACAGTGGATGGTAAATGTACGGTCAAATCAGGTTATGTTATGGGAATTAATTCCCTATTTTCTCACAAGCACGCAACATGGAAGCAAGCAACTAGGGACCATCTTCACACTGGAAGAAGATTTAGACTTTAATAACACAACCAAAGATTAAGCACTGCATATGGAGATTGTGCAAGGATAACTTGCATTTACCAACCAATTTACGCTAAAGACACGCTAAGATGAAACATCTTGCTTAACTTGTTCTGCAGAGGACACGTCTACGTAACATATATTTTTTTCATCGCCCCCTGGTACATCAAATCTAGTTTGCGGCGGAGCTACATGAAGCAATATACAAATATGAATAGCCAAATGCTAGCCTATAGAGACATGATTTGATTTTAGAAATGAATGAACATGAAATGGCCATCATTGCTATAGTATAGTCTCAATTATGGTACCACAAAAAATGCACTCCTAGACGAGGAGCATCACGATATCCATCCACAATAGTGTGTTTTATATGCTTCAAAAATATTATCTGCACTAAAAAATAGTTCAGGAACGTGCATCTCATCCCTTAGGATAAAATCAAGACACTCTATCTAAGATATAAGGGAACACTTTTTTATGCAGCCATATCCAGTGATAGCATATGCCTTGGATGGTTCATCCTCTCTTCGAATGGAAATTGGATGAATGGAGAATCACATCGCATACCCTATGTACATATGGTAAAGTATGCGGAGACAATTGCACTCCGCACAACACTTATAGCGGCATTTGGGAAGGGCTTACACATTGATCTCATTAAGGGAGATGCGCAAATAGTTAGAAATGCAGTTAAGAATCTTAAAGAAGATCTGTCGGACTTTGTCCGCATAGCTGATGAAATAGCTAGCTTGATTGAGAAACACCAATATCTAGAATTGTCATGGGTTAGGAGACAAGAAAATCATATTGCTCATGTAGTAGCTCAGCATGCAAAATACAATAGAGATTCAATCTCTCGGTGGAAAATTACCCCACACTTTGTAACACACTTTTTCCATGAATGAATATAAAACTTTTACTTCAATAAAAAAAGGTTCACAAAAATAACAAATAAAGATAGAAATCGTATCCTATACAGGTGTTGAAGGTGAAAATGAGCTGACAGTTTAATTGACTGCCCGATAGTAATTCGTGTGGATACCTCTAAAGGTCAGATCGTTTGTGTGACTCAAGATCAATCGAACACTTTGTCAAAGAATTTATATATTTTACATCTATATTTATCATATGATTCTGGAATATATGTATTGTATAATACTTTCATAAGTATATACACCCTGATTCTGTCTCCAATGAATCAACCACTTCCCGAGATAGAAGTTAGGGAACTATCCCCCAAACTTCAATATAAATGCACATGCCGACATTAAGTCCTCTTTCGTATCCTACACTTGGAACTCATAGTAACAGGAAAAGCCCACTTGAAAGCAAACATACCAATTTCACACTGACTATTATTCACAACTGAAATTCACACATGACATCATATGTATCATCCCCCCTGTGTACTAGGTAACATACATGTTAGCCTCACACTATTACAAGTTTCAAAGGCAATGCACTGCAAAATCCATAACACCTAAGGTGATCCACGTATGAAGAACACGCGATGTCTTTAAAACATACACCTATGTATACATTATGCACACATGTCAAGTTCATGTTATCACGAGTGGCAACTGTTCAGATAGCTAAAAAAGGGTTGAGTTTGTGGAAGAGGTTCCACACTTCCATAACAACAAAAACCTAACCACACAATATTACGGCATCATAGGGAACAACGCACCCTTAGAACGTTTGACTCAGATACTATGCATAGGAGCCATCTTCTCATGAGGAAAAAGTGAGACGTTTAAACGTAATAAGGATACTTTTAGTAATGACATCAATCATTGGACAATCAGCCAAAAGGAGTACATCCATTAACTGCAAAATAATACTAATATCGTATCTTCCCCTGATATATTCCAAATAGATAGATTCAAAAGTATATATTCCCAACCGCAAAGTGCGCGGTAGAAACTAATTAGTTATTATGAATAACATATATATTATTACATTAAATTATTATTATTAGATTTCAATTCCATCATTGAAGTCCGATCTATCCCACTCCAATTTAGCTCATTTCAGTATGGTTCAATTTGGGTCGGTCCAGTTGAGTCCAATTCGGTCCAGTTTTGTTCGATTCAGTATAGTTTGGTCTAGCCCAACCACAATTCATTCTTCTTCAGTACAGTTTGATTTAGTTCGGTTCAACTTAGTTTAAGTTCATTCTAATTAAATTATGTGTAGTTCGATTCCTTTGAAAAAACAAGTTTAGTTTAACAAAAATCAGTTCAGTCCAGTAGAAATAAATTCAATTAAATAAAAGTTAAATTAAATATAAATAATTAAATTCAACAAAAAAAAACCTTATCGTTTTTAAAATACACTGAAACCCAACCTAATTAGTAATTGCACATAATAATCCTAAATTTTAGGATGTAATTAATCACGTTAAAAACAAAAAAGTCTTGCTACATCAACTCTCACGTGCAAGAAATTAATGGAGAAGAAATAAACTGTAAAGTCCAGATTTGTCTAGTTAGCAATTTGTGGAAGTTATGCAAATATGGAATGATTTTGTTGAAACATTAAAGAAGGAATGTTAGTGATATAAGGAAGGTGAAGTTGTAATCTGAGAAGAAGAAATATATTCACTCATAATGTTTTGATTGAAGAATATATCAATTCCTATATTTATGAAATTGGATTAGATTTATGGAATTGAAATATTCGATTATGGAAAAAAATATGGACGATATATTCTAATTCCTATCTCAAAGGGATTTGATTAAAACCAGAATTCGAAATGGAGAAGTGATTATATACTACTTCAAAATTTCCATATTGGAACATACTGCAGAAGTTTAGATTTGGCAATTAGAATATTGCGTTGAAATTGGTTTATGGAAACTTGGAGTTTAAGCAATATTTATTTCAGCCGTATGGAAGAATAATGATATAATGAAAAATCCCTATAAATATGGAATTGGATTCATGGAATATTATGAGATAATGAAAATCCCTTTATTTATGGGATTTAGATATACTTC
>JAULKJ010282837.1:0-13064 GCA_032355405.1 Rubia balearica | reverse complement strand
CAAGCACCTCCTCGATTTCTATATGGTGTGTAGTGGGATGCTTCCCGATGGAGTGAACGAGGAGCTCTATATGTTGAGCACCAACCTATGTGCATCACATATCCGATGGAGTGAACGAGGAGCTCTATATGTTGAAGCTCTATATGTTGAGGAGCTCTAATTTAGTTTTGAATGTTATGTAAATTTGATTTAAAATGTCACAGCTTTCAAATTACAGAGGTCACGTTATAAGAACTTATTTAAAGTTTTGGACAATTTAAATAAGATTTGTTCACATTTTGCAAACTGTTAATAGGTGGAAAAAATAATTTATAGCAGATGATGTTCTTCGAATATGGAATGATGTTTTAAATGTATGACATGATGTTTCATACTAATTGAACATAATCAGAAAAATAATTTCCAGAAAACTCGATGTGTGTTTCTCATATACTGTTTGATGTTTCAAACATATGACATAATGTTTCATACTAATTGCATATAATCAGAATAGCATTTTTCCAGAAAACATGATGTGATGTTTCTTGTATAATGCTTGATGTTTCAAACATATAATATGATGTTCTAAGTTTGCAACATTATTCATTTAAAACAAATTATTTGGAGCTTTTAATTACAGGTCTACCACACTTGTTGGAAATAGATCAAACAAAATACCTTCAAGGGGTGTAAGCAACTACATGGGAAGAGCTAGAAACATTATATCGTGCACATGCAACTTCACTTGCATTTTCTGTACGAAAGTCGACACAGAGACTAACAAATGAAGGGAAGGTCAAGGAAAAATACTACACGTGCTCGAGCCAAGGGAAATTATTTTCAAACACTCTTGAAACCCCAACCCAACAACCACAAAACAAGAGAAGAAAGACAAAAGAATTTCCCATTACAAGAAAAGGATGCAAGGCTGCAATCAGGATCAAGATTGTTGATGAAAACATCTATGAAATCAAGCACCACATCATAGAGCACAACCATGGATTTACAAGGAATGAGTGGCAATACTTTCAGAGCAGTGAGAGGAAGATAGAGGATGAAAAGGCAAGATCAATTGAGGCTATGGAATTGGCAGGTTTAAAGCCATGTACAAGTTTCAAGTATTTGGCATGCGATGCAAATGGACAATAAAATGTAGGGCACACAATGAGGGACCACATTAATTATGTCAACAGACTAAGGATGAAAGCAATTGAAGTAGTAGATGCACAGAATGTGATCGATGAGCTCTACAAAATTGATGGAAGGGAGGAGGACTTCTTCTTTAGAGTCAAGTTGGATGAGGAGGCTAAATTAACCGCACTTTTATAGAGGGATGCAATGATGAAAGGGGATTACATGCAATATGGGGATGTGATGATATTTGACACCACATACAAGACAAACAAGTACAACCTTGTTTGTGCACCAATTGTGGGAATCAACAACCATTGGAACAATGTGATGTTTGGTTGTGCCTTTATTGACGACGAAAAGAAAGGGACATTGGCCGGTGTAAACATTAAAAAAGTCAATGGCAGGAAAAGAACTAGTGACAATATTTACTAATCAGGACTCAGCTATGGCAGCTGCCATCAAAAGGTACTGCCACAACCTACTCAGCTTTTTTGTTGATGTTTCAAAAACTATATGTGATGTTTCATACCTCGAAATATATAACTATACAAACACTATAAATTCAATTCTGAAATACATGTATGTTGTTCCTATATTATGACATGAACTTTCATGAAAAATTGTTTGATTCTTTCTTAACCCAATTGAAGCATGTATACCAGATGTTTGATGTTTCAATGGCAGGTCATAAACTTTCACAAAAATTGACTGATGTTTCACACTGTAACAATTTTTTTACAGCTGTTCAGTAACACAAAGCATAGGTTGTGTCTATGGCATCTGAAATAAAATGCAATAAGTCACTACGGTAAAGTGAAGAGTGACAAAGAGTTTGACATGTCATTAGAAATTTGTTTGAAGAAATGTCCAAATGAAAATGAATTTTGGAGATGCTATAACTCTGTAATGGATAAGTACCAGCTCCATGACAACCAGTGGTTCAAGCGCTTATACAGACTCTGAGATAATGTTGTACCGCATTAAGCAAAGACTTATTCTCAGCTGGGACATTATCATCATAGAGGAGCAAAAGCACAAACAAGGCAATCAACTTCGGTGCCAACAAAACAACAAACTTGACACCATTTTTTTCAATATTTGAAAAAATTGTGCAGAGCTAGAGAAGCACAGAGACCAGCAAGAACTATAGCAGGTTAATAGGAAAACCAAGGTTAGCGGAGCAAGGACCTGGACTTCTGAAACATGTAGCTGAAATATACACACATAAGTTGTACAAGGACTTCGAGGCAGAATGGAAGCTAGCCATGGAAAGTAAGGCTGTAAAAATATTCAACCTTGGATTTGAAGATGTTTATAAAGTACAGCATGAAAACAACGACAAAAAATGGAGAAGGTTACTTTCAAGAAACAAGAACAAAAGGTGGAAATCAAATGCTCTTGCAAGTACATAGAAGAGGTAGGACTATTGTGTTTCCATGCTTTTCACATCCTACATTTGCACAACATCACTTCCATCGCTGAAGATTACATCCTTAAGAGATGGAAAAAGATGGAAAAGTAAGAAATATAGAAGAAGGTGCTCTGAGGAACAACACCAAAAAATAAGGAGATCAAAGGTAAGATACCAAGGCATCATAATCTTCCACGCAAGTACTACAATCTAGTGTTGAAGTGTGAAGAGGAAATAGAAACTAGAAGAATCCTTGAAGAAGAGATGAATAGAGACTCGACTACAATCAATCAAACGAAAGCAATGGATACACAAGAGCACTCACCAACTAATAGGGCAAGAGGTTCAACAACAAAGACAACTCCTGAAATACTCGATCCACCAAAAATAAAAACCAATGGAAGAAGTGCAAGAGTGAAAGGTAAAGTTGAAAGGAAAAAGCCAGTCAAAAAGGAATTTAGATCCAAGACACCAAAAGCTCAATTGATGTAAAACCAGCTTGTTGGTTGATGCTTACTTCCATACTGTGATGTTACACAGATATGGATTGATGTTTCATTGTTACAGTTTGATGTTTTAAATTAATCTATAACAACTTGTTGGTTGATGTTACACAGTTATGGATTGATGTTTCACTATTTCAATTTGATGTTTTAGAATTAAGTACTAATGAGGATGTTAATTTTAAAAAGGATATGTTAAACTTCTATCCACTGATGCTATTATTTTCTTACATGATGATTTACAGATATAAATTAGCCCGCGTGACTTTATCTATATTACAGATAACCAAGTATTTTAAAAAATTAAAGACATAAAACATCAAACTAATTGCTCAAAAATATGAAACATCACACACTGATAATGCAACATCACATCAAATTCAAAAATCATCACATCTAACATAACTATAGAAAAACTACAAACAGTTTTACGTCAGCCCGTAAACTGTCAATCACCATAAAAAATCATCATTCATCACATAAAGGGTCCAAAAAGCCCCATAAAAATCCCTAATCACCATAACAAATCATAATTCATCACATAAAGGGTCCAAAAGCCCTATCAAATCCCTAATCACAATAACAAATCATCATTCATCACATATTGGGTACAAAAGCCCTATCAAATCCCTAACTTAAAGAATTCAAATTTTCAAACATCATAATATTCTAAAACAACCAATGTCAAATCCAGTTTCTTCACACTTAAACTCTACTTTTTCCCATCCTTGTTCCCCTTCCTAACTGCCTTTCCTTTACCTTCTGCTGGTACTTTTGAAGATGATGCATTTCTAATACCCTCAATTTCAAGATTGAATGATGGTGTACAATTCATAGGACCAGAAAAATAAGTAGCAACAGGACTATGATTCTTAAAAGCATTCCTCACAATCTCATCAACAAAATCAAACAACTCAAGACTGCTAAAAAAACTCATCTGAGTCGAAAGAAGGAGTAGACTGGACATCATCAGCAAGAAAGGATCCTTAGCACTTTGATCTAGCTCAGAAAACCAAGTCCCTAGTAACAATCTCAATGTTCCTCTTGAACCTACGAAAAGCTTAATCAGTAACCTAGGGGAAAAACAAAAGAATTATGAAATGATAACAACACTTGGAGCTTAAAATTAAAAACATCTGATACAGAATATAAAATATCAATTACTGACATTAAAACGTCAAAGCTGACAACACATAAAACTTGATCTTAAAACATCACATACAAATTCTAAAACATCAAATACTGATTTTAAAACATCAAAGTTGTAACACCTAAACCATAAGTTTAAAAAATCTCATACAAAATCTAAAACATCAAGTACTACTTTTAAAATATCAAAACTGAAAAGATATGAATACTTAAAGATCCTCCATCATTCATAATCGCAGCATCGGCAGGCAAGTCTTCTAGAACCACAAAGGTTAAAACGTGTGACCTTGCCTGCTGCATCATCTTTTTACGAATTTCTTTCTCAGATTTTGCAGAAACACCAAAACCAACATACTTTCCCATCAAAGTCAAAGGAAATTCATCCTTAGACATGGGGCACGAATCATAACCGGCCTCGACAATCTGCCTACACCGTTTGAGCAACAAAGAAGTGTCCCAGTGACAAATGAGAGGAACTATGGTGGGGGCTGGTTTTCCTTGCAAAGGAAACCTATACATGTAGCATATCAAAGGAACAACTACACAAGCACTCATTGTTGTGTAGGTACACTGCCTCACATATTTTCTTAAGAACATACCCACACCAATGATAACTCATAATCTGGCCTACATCTTCCACAACATGAAGAAGCTTATAATCCTATAAGCATCTGGCAGTAAGACTCAAAAAAGGTGCAAACAACATACATAACCAAAAAACTCTTAAATTCATCACCGCCTTCAACTAAGCTCATCATCTTCTTATACACCCTATCACAAGGAATGTTACCCAAACTGTCAACCCCGAATTCATCCGTTCAACTCTCCCTCAAATCTAAATCCCTTCTTTCTCCCTTCCCGACATTACTAACCTCAATAACCTCCTTATCAGTGATAGGAAGTCCTAAAATATCACACACATCGTCACGGGTTAAAAAACACCTATTAGAACCAATTGTTTGAACATGGCTAATGGGATTAAAATTCTGATTAAGGTTAGGAAGGATGTCTTTAGGAAGGGAAGTATAATTAATTATCAAAATCAATCCCTCCAACAGATTTAACCTAGTTTGCAGTGAACAAGGAAGACAACTTTTCAATATTCCAAGGGCTACACTTGGTGGTGAAGCCCTTCTCAGCACTGAAAAGAAAAAATTATTCATCAAACATCAAATACAGAACTTAAAACAACAATAAACTGAAAGTAAAATATCAAGTCACATGAAACCATCAACATGAGAAATTCAAGAAACATCACGTGCAGAACTTTAAACATTAATAACTGAAAGTAAAACATAAAGTCACATTGAAAAACATCAGAACAAAATATCCATGAAACATCACATGCATAACTTAAAACATCAATCACTGAAACTAAAACATCAGGAAAATTTTTGAGTAAATACAATGTCAAAAGAATACCAAGACAACTGGATTACATGTTTGACACATGAAGTACTCCATATGTAGCAAAATCAAAAAATTCAAATTGTCAAATAGAAAAGATAAAAACTAATTAAGTGACTAAAAACTTTCATATCAATGATTCAAGTTCATAACAACAGGTCAGCTTCACACCACAACGAGCAAAATAAAAGTGTCAAGAACACTATCTGTACTAAATAACATCATAACCCAATTCATCTATCTCACAAGAAAGCTCCATTTTAATTCGAATATGCATCAAAATCAGATGCATCAACGCAACTCCAAAATGAAAGTAAAATATCAAGTCACATGAAAAAAAATAACACCGCCTAAACTAATAAACACCAAAGAGAGAATTTAAAATAACAACAAACCTTGCATCATCATCAGAGATAGCCACTTTCGCTTTCCGTTTTCCTTTCACTGCCATCTTGGTAAACCTTCTAACAGGTTTCTTCACAACCGCCACATCAGGTTCTGATTCAGAATCAGAATCACTTGAATTTTGTTCATCATTAGGTGTATCAACCTCTTCCCCGCTTTCAGATTCTGATTCCTCGGACTGAGACTTCCTATCATCATCTTCATCTTCTGATGCTTCACCTCCAGACTTCTCATCAGCATCATCCACATTTTCAGCTCCATCAGTTGCACCAACATTGTCTTGCACAGTTTGGGTGAAAGGAACAGTACTAAACTCCTCATCATAAAAAAAAATTAAAAAAAATCATATCAAAATGGTAAATCATCAAAAGTGAAATATAAAAGGCTAAGAACATTTTGAAAAAAAACAAATCCTACCATAAGAAATGCTACATCCGCTGCAGCTTTCCCAGCACCTTGTTTGTCACTAGCACCAGATTTTAATTTTTCTTTCTCAGTAACTTTCTTCTTGCCAGCATCAACCAAAAAAATTCAAACCAAATAATTATACCTTTGCATCATGAAAAAAAATATAAAAAATCTAAAATGATCAACTACAAAATATGAAACATCATACCATAACTTTTAAAAATCACATCATAAAGTTAAACACTACTTTTTCCACTGACACCCTTAACAACAACCTTAGCTTTCTTCACAGCCGCAGACTTCCGCAATATCTACCTCTTAGACGGACTCTCAGAACAAGCACCTTCACCTTCAACAACATCATCCTTTTTTATGGCCTCTTCAAACCAGTATCATTCTTCGTAACATGGTTTTTTAGCTTACCAACACCAACAATACAAAAAAATAAAACATCAAATCAAATTCAATAAGGAAAGGGAATAAAACATTGAAAGGTTAAAACATTGAAAACAAATAATTAAATTTCAATACCTTTGCCACTGACACCCTCAGCAGCAACCTTCGATTTCTTCACTGCCACAGATTTGCGCAGCATCCTCATTTGAGACGGAATCTCAGAATCAGAAACTTTATCAGCAGGACTAGAACCTGCTTCGGGCAGCACCGTCTCAAAATTGTGACCAAAAGATCCTTCTGAAGTTTCATCTTCATCGACCAATTTAAACTTTCTTTTGGCTTTCTCCTTTTGTCTCTTCTTGGGAGACGATAGTCCTGAAACACAACAACAACGTCAATGGAAATATATGAAACATTAAAATACTGAATCCAGAAAAGAAAATAAAAAAGAAAAAGATGGACTCTCAGGATTAACAGCTTCATCTGCAACAACACCATCTGGTCCACCTTTATCAGCAAGACCAGGACATGACTTAGTTAGCACATTCTCCAAATTGCGAGCACCAGCTACTTCTAAAGTTTCATCTTCATTGACCAAATCAAGCTTTATCTTCTCTTTCTCCTTCTGTCTCCTCTCCGGAGACGGGAGCCCAGAAACATAACAACATTAGTAATAAAAAAATATGACATTAATATGCAGCATTCACAAAAGTAAATAAGAAGAAAAGGACCTAATATCAAATCAACATTAGGATCACCTCTCAGTCGTTGTGATTGTCTCACACCAACAAAAGTTGCATCTAAAACATCAAATTTAATTTCTTAAGCATCAAAAAAATATAATGCAACACAAAAGTACTTCAGCAAAAGGATAACAAGATCATAGAAAATAGCACAATATCAACACTCACTAAAACATCAATCCGAAAACATCAAAATTCAAACTAAAACAATTAACATCAATAAGACAAACACATTCTGCCCAAGCAAAAAGTTTGCGAAAACTGAAATCCTAAGACATCAGTAACATCAAACTAAAACTAAAAGTAAAACTAGAGGTATAAAACATCAAAAACTGCAAAATAATACCAAAAAAAGTAAAAGAATATATATATATATATGTGTGTGTGTGTGTGTTTATATATATAAAATCATCATTTAAAACCTCAGCCCAAGTCATACTTATAAATTCATAAGTGAACCTAAACAGACGCAGCATACATAAAATACATGAAATACACCTATAAAAATAATCGGACCATCCAACATACCAGCTCATAACCTGATTTTAAAACATCATTCAGCAAACTTAAAACATCATAACATGAACTTAAAAGCATATCAAACTAAAAAGTATACATCATAATCTGAACTTAAAACATCATTCATAAAACTTCAAACATTATAACCTAAACCTAGAATCATATCAAACTGCAGAGTATACATCATAAACCTGAGCGTAAAACATCATTTAGTAAAATTAAAACTTCATAACCTGAAGTTAAAAGCATATCAAACTGAAAAATATACATCATTAACTGAAATTAAAACATAATTCAGTAAAAATTAAAATAGCAACATATCGCAAACAGAAAATGACAAATCAAATACATGAAAAGATAGAAAACAAAATCTAAAGCACAATACATGAAAGACTCACTAGATTAAAAATCACACTATAAAAGCACAATAGATAACTGATCAACAGAAAACTATAAAACATCATGCTATAAAATTACAACAAAAATTGAACAGTAACAATTTACAATAAATTTGAAAAAACAATAAAAAAAAACTCCCCCAAAATAGAGACAAACTTAAAATACCTTGAGAACATGCTCGTTTCTTTGGATTTTTGGTGGCAGGAGCAAGTCTTCCTTCAGCAAGATCTTCATAGTTCTTCGCAATATACAGAAGAACATCATTAAGTAATTCACCAGACTCTTTTTGCTTCGACATCTACAAAACAACAACAAATACACTGAAATTAACTCAAGAAACCCTAAAATATCAAACACATTCAACACAAAAACCAAATCAATGCAAAATCCGAACAAAACAGTCGAATAACATCACATATAAGCAATAAAACATAAAAATACTAACAACTACTCAACAAAGACTGAAAAATAGAGCAATCCCCAAATATGAGTGCAGTGAAGAACAAAAACCCTAGAAACTTCAAATGGAACACAGTAAACTACACAATCGAAAGCAAAAGAAACACTCAGCAAACCTATATGAGGCATAAAACATCTCATACATCCAAAAAATTGCGAAAAATTGAAAGGAAAAAAACCAAAACACGAATAAAAAAACCTAGCGACTACAATATCTTGGCATATGAAACACGATCCAAACTCGTCCAATCGTAAACCGTCAAAAACCGAATGAAAAACAACAAAAATTGCCGGAACAAATGCGCAGCTTTAATCTGATCAATGCGCACTTCAAATGACCAAGAAAATCGAAACTAAAATCGATTAAATCGAAAAAATCAAGCAGTTTGAAGATTTGTGTGCGGTTGGAGTTTGTGAGAGAAAACAGTTCCAATTTTGAAAGAGAGAAATTTGAAATCGTAGAAAATCGGAATGGGAAATGAGGATGAATTTGGAAAAGATGCTCTGCGATCTTAATATATATAGTAGAACTAAACTGCAAATTATCACAATTACACACTCAATATCTGAACTTTTAAATAATTAAAATATGAAACTCCATCTTAAAATCTTTGCAATTGAATTCATGGTCTCACAGTGAAACGGTCTTTAAAAGACTTTTTATTTTGTTCCAAAAAAAATGAAGTGTAATATTTTGATGTCAATTTTAAAGAGTTGGCTAGGGTAAGAGATTTTGTGGGCCATGCTCAGGAGCTATATTTAGAAAATAGCTGATAGAATTATTTTCAGAACTCTTGAAAACTTTGGGAATTTCATTTGATGTCTAAATTTGAAGATTATACAAATTTTCAATACATGTGAAGGAGTATATCATGTGACCATGTTTCAGAATTCATTATGCTGCTAAGATTCTCATCGCAAAAGACAATATAGGTTACATACAACAAACTAAAATTAGTCCCATATCCAAGTTCAAATAAATGCAATGCAAAATATTAACTAAAAACTGAGTACGAAAAACCAACTCCGTGTAATTGAAACGAATTCATCTTCTTTTCTTTAGGTGTTAATGTGGAACTCTTAACAAGATTATTATGAAATTACACTTCATCATCAATTGAAGCATGTGAATCCTAGAAATCGGACAAAAAGTACAATGCATATCTAGACACAAATATGACGCTATTTATTCTCTTCTAAGAGTTTGTCTTTACTTCACTTTCATTATGTTCAATTAGAGAAAATGACAAGACAAATACGCTACACTTAAAAAAACAAATAAATTAAAGTTAGAATTCCAAAAGCCAAATAAACAATAATAAATATAAATTAAAAACTATTTAAAAAGCAAATGTTAGAATTCAATACCGGGGAGTTTTGTCTTTCAGTTCCTAATAGTCAATGGATTGTGATAGAATGATTTGCCGTAATGAAATCTGTATTACTGACAAGAATAAATAGAGTACAATAAGGAAAGCTAGTACTAGTAGAACTCTAGTCTAGTCATGAAGATAATACCAAATCTAATAAGATATTTGATTTATTCTAACAGTCTTAAAGTTAATTAATTTTGACGTCGGCGGCTACATTAACTAGAATTCTTGTCTTCTTTATTTTTTATTCAGGGAAAAATCGTCATTTACTACAAAACCAGCCAATTTCGGTGTTGACAATTAGAGTCAACGCCTTCCAAGGTTATATTGATACATACTTCATAAAGGTAGGGTTATTTTGACACTTTCAAATTTTACAGGGTTATATTGACAATTTCACCCTAAATTTAGGGTTATTTTGGTACTTTACTCTGCAAAATTATATGTCAGAAAATTTAGATGAGAGAAAAGTGAATTCCCTACATTCATAGATAAAGAAATTTTAATTGGGAGAATGAATATATAATACGTACAAAATTAACATCACAAAATCTTGTTTTAAATCGCATAACCATTAGTACTGGGTTATTTTACAATTATAATACTACATAATTAATGGAATGATTTAACTTTTATTTTTATTTTTTATTTATTGCAACGAAATTTCCATAATTTTAAAAATACTTCAAAACATATGTCGTGAAATTTGGTTTTACCTAATTAATTCAATAATTACTACAGTGTTCCAACATAACCTATTTATCCAAGTATGCAGTAAAGTAAAGAATGAACACACAAGACTTGGTTAAGCATCTGATCCTGTTCAGAATGAATCCACTAATCAGAAAGATACAGTACAAAGTACACCATACAATTATACTCATCTAATTATAACACGTGAATTCTGCAAGCTCCCCTTGTTACTGATCCGCCTTGATCAGACTCCCCCTAGCCTCGAAACTCGCTGACGCTGGATCTCCTTCTCTCAAATAATTAAGGCATATGATTCTGAACTTAGATCAACAGGTTACTGTATGTTGGAACATATGTCTATTGTTTCTCGCAGTACTCTCGAAAAGATAGAAAATCTGAGTGCAGATTTTCGCAATTAAAATTATAATGCATCTGTGATGTCCTCTATAAATAGTTCATTGAGCATATCGGAATTCCCATGATTATCTCCACAATATTCAAATTTCATATCTACTTATGAAGCATATCAAAATTCCATATATAAAGGGATTTTCCTTATCTCGACATATCACATAATATTCCCTAAATCCAATTCCTTAAGAATAAGGATTTTTCATAAATCCAATATGCTTCAATCACACACCTAAAATAATATATTGCGAAATCTTCAATCTTCTATAAATCAACATCCTCGCAATATTGCTCAGTGTGTATCGGTGTTGGAAAATCACCATGCTCAGCTTCCTTCTCTCTACCAGTACTTTCTCCCCCTATCTTCATGTCTAGTGTTGGAACATAGGCTTGTTCCATATCATGATTGTCTCCATCCACATTTACTGATGTTTGAACATTAGAATCTCTAATCTCAACCTGGATCATCTTATGTTCGAACATCAGACACTGATGTTGGAACATAACTGCTTTCAGTTTTAGGTTTATGCTACCGTGTTGGAACATTGCTGTTCTCAGTCTTCGGTTCCTGCTGTTGTGTTGAAACATATGAGTCCTCAGCCTCTTCAACCTACTCTATAAACTATTCTTTCTCATGTATTGGAACATGTGAAGCTCCTCTACTAAAATCATAATCCTGATTAGTGTTCACATGCCAGTTTGAAATATAATCAGACTCAAACAACCCAGGTTTAATAATTTCCATATCCACAGCTTCTCCCCTGTCTACATAGCCTGTGATGGAATATAACCAGTATCCTTGGTTTTCAACTCTCATCATTCGAAACCAAAATAACAGGTGGAGCCATTCTCCTTATTTATTCGACCATTATATGCATCTCATGATCAAACTTGACCACTTCATAATCATTCTCACTAACATGTCAATCATAAATTCTCCTAATCTTTTCACCAACTAGTCATCACATCAATCACCATAATGTCTTCAACACCAACTTCCAACATGTCCAACTATGCCTCCAGCATTTTTTTCTTTTTCTCCTTTTCAATTTTGTAAAAATATTTTTCGAATTTATGTACAAAATAAATAAAATCACACAAAGATTGAAAAAATAATAAATAACTCAAATTCAACAAACACTTAAGTGTTGTATGAGGAGCTTAAACGTTGCAGAGTCCAAAAGCTTTGTGAGAAAATATTTCCGATGTTGGAACATCTCCAACTACCACTTCTTTCCTTAATGAGTTTTCTTCGAGAATGAGGCAGTAAAATGAGTTTTCTTTGAGATGTCAATAGCACTTTTGTTGTCACATAACACCGTTAGAAGCCCCTCTTTAATTCCATAATTACTCAACATTTGCTTCATCCTTAAGAATTGTGCACAACAACTTCCAGCTGTAAGATACTCTACCCCAGTAGTTGATAAGAAAATAAAATTCTGTTTCTTGCTATACCATGACACCATATTTGACCCTACTCTCTCATTCCCGCCAGTTTTGGCCTATTTTTTTTATCAACTTTCTCAGACCATGTTTGACCATCAATAACTTTAATTATGGATATTAATGGTATATTTAAAATTTGATATTTAGAAACTACATAGATATAGGAGTCTAACAATATCTCACATGATATTTTAGAGTCTATATACTAATTGAAATTTATGGTCAAACA
>JAULKJ010282827.1:0-13065 GCA_032355405.1 Rubia balearica | reverse complement strand
TATCAATCAAAAATTCAGAATTTCGAGTTATACTCATTCTATTCATTGTTGCTTAAACCTGCGGGCTATTTAAATTTCAATACTCCCTTTATATTCGTACCTTGCGGGCTAGACGTTTATAAAGAAACCTTTTAAGTGTACTCTGCGGGCTAGACGCTTAGACGTCGAGTTGAGTGTACCCAGCGGTCTAGATGCTTAGAAGTCGAGTTGAGTGTACCCAGCGGGCTAGACGCTTAGAAGTTGAGTTGAGTGTACCCTGCGGGCTAGACGCTGCAATTCATGCATTTAAATTGAGTGGTGCGAGATTCTCAGTTTTAATAAAGATCCGATTTTCAACAATCCAGAGTCTTCGTAAGGAGATTCATATCATTCTCCACAACAAAAAATATATAATTCAAACAGAATTTTATCAATTTACTACTAAACATAATAATATTATACATTTTGTTCCATGGTTTTTAACCCATTATATGGAATCTTACATTTCCACAATTGAAAGAAGTTATAAATTATCCGATGAAAAATTATTAAAAGCAGATATCCCCCACAATCTTCTTTCCAAATAGAAAGCCAAGGAAAGATTAAAAATTTTAAAGCCTTCTCAAAATTATTTGAGGATGAAACCCTACAACTTACAATTCAACAACTAAATATTCTATTAGAACAACAAAATTATACAAATTTATATCTTTGAACAATTGGAGATCAGGTAATCTCTATAAGAGATAAAATTCAGACTTTAATATCCTCATCAGATAAATCAGTAGAAACTTCGTCAGAAAATACTCCCTCTACATCATCAAGTAATAGTGATTTATAGTTAAATTAAACTTACAACCTCCCCCAGAAATCAATGACTTTAAATTAAGACTTTCTTCTGAACTAATATTTGTCATTGAAGAAAAACTTAAATTTTAAATTAAATACCTTTGAAGAATAATTGTCTACTATGCTAACAAAAAATAATAATGATCAGATCAATTAAATTGATCATAAAGAATATGCAGATAAGCCTACAATGAGGTTACATTATTATAGTAGACCTTCTCCAATGGATACACTCCATGAAGAGTAAGAATTTATTATGACTAATAACTATAATGGAAAAGAAATATATGAATGGAATATAGATAGATATACAGAAAAACAAATTCACAATGTAGCCCATAGAATGCTTATGTATAGTACTATATGTAGACAAAATCATAATGCAGATAAGAATATAGCCTGGATGATAAGTGCTGGTTTTACTGGTCAATTAAAAGGATGATGGGATAATTACTTATCTACAGAAGATAAAGAAACAATATTAAACACAGTCAAACAGGAAGGGAATAGTGTGGTAGAGAATGCAGTATATACTTTAGTTTTTACCATACTAGAACATTTTACTGGTAGAATATCTGATTAGGGAGAAAATATTAGAACCCTTTTACAAAATGTAAGGTGTAAAACATTTATTGATTTTAGATGGTATAGAGATACTGAGTAATGGAACTTTCAGAAAGTAATACTAATCATTGGAAGTCAAAATTTAATGATGGACCACCTAGCTTATTTGCAAAAAGGGTAAGAAATGTTCTAAGACAAGATAGAATTTCTATACCATATTAAAATTATACTTATGGAAAATTAATAGGAATATGCATACATGAAGGCTTATCCCTATGTAATGAAATAAAACTAAATCAGCAAATTAAAGCTCAACGATTAAATGAAAGGACTCAAATGGGACAATTTTGTGACCAATTTGGAGTAGATATACCTACTCAGAAAAGGGGAAAAAATATAGTAAAGAAGCTTACCATAAGAGAAGAAAATATGGTAAAAAACTATATTGGGGAAAAGACTAAATATAAACAAGATTATAAAACAAAATAAATTAGAAAAACGAAAGAAAGTCACCTGCTTCCAATGTGGGAAAATAGGTCACTATGTAAATAAATGTAGAATAAGAAAACAAATTAAAAGCCTTAAAATCGATAAAGATACTAAAGAAAGCATATTAAAGATTATAGACAACTCTGTTTCAGAGTCAGAGTTAGAGTCAGAGTACAGTGATACTAGTTAAAGTTCACATAATTCAGTCAAAACACTAAACTGTTGTCAAAATTTTG
The DNA here is from genome assembly GCA_032355405.1 of Rubia balearica. Classification (NCBI taxonomy): domain Eukaryota; kingdom Viridiplantae; phylum Streptophyta; class Magnoliopsida; order Gentianales; family Rubiaceae; genus Rubia; species Rubia balearica. The sequence goes on along the minus strand of JAULKJ010282827.1, from coordinate 10,948 downwards.
AACAAGAAAAAGCATGTCTAGTCAAGAGTGTTGAATTAGAATCGGAAGCTGAGGAATGTTATAAAATTAACTCTCAATTCCAAGATCTTAAAATAAATGTACTTACTAATAATAGTATATTAAAAATTTTTAAAATGGTAAAATATCCAGAATTAAAGTCTAAGTTAATAGACCAAATGGAAAATAATCCATCTTTTCAACAAAAAAAAGAGAATAAAATTACCCAAAGCACTGAGCCATATTCAATGACTCAAGTTATAAAAATGATAGAAAAGAAAATAAATTTAAAGCAGAAGCATAGGCTTCCCCAATAAATCTTCTAGAAGAAATAAACAATCTTAAAAATGAGATTAAAAATCTTGAAAAACATAATATCCAGATAGATAATGAATTAACATATTTGGAAAATCTTCATAATAATGGCAAAGAAGAAGTAATTCCACCACCTTCATTTGATAATGAAAATTTCCTATCCACTCTAAATCTACTATCCCAAAAATGGCATACCCAAGTAACGTTGTTAATAAACAATGAATACACTATAAAACTACTTGTCTTAATAGATAGCGGGATAGATATCAGTGTCATAAATGAAGGAATTATACCTACAAAATATTATGAAAAAATAGCTCATAAAGTCATGCATGTAGGAGGAAATAAATTAGATATTCAATACAAATTATCCTCTACCTTTATATGCAAAAATAAGGTTTGCAATCCTGAAATATTTTTGTTAGTAAAAAATTTAAAGGATCAAATAATACGAGGTACCCCATTTATCAATAAATTATTCCCAATAAAAAGATAGACCAAATAGAAATAATAGACAATTATAAAAATAATAAATAAAATTTGAATTTTTTGAGGAACCTTTCACTAAAACTATAAATGAAATAACAGAAAGAATAACAAGAAAATGTACTCACATTAATTTTTTGAAATGGGAAATTAGTACCCTACCATTGAAGATAAACTTCAACTCCCAAAATTACAAGATAAAATAAAATTAATCCTTGCTCAATTCTCAAAAGATATATGCAATGAGCATCCTAATGCTTTTTGGGATAGGAAGAAGCACATTGTCTATCTTTCTTATGAAGAAGACTTCGATGATAAAAAAATCCCGACTAAGGCCAGACCATGCCAAATGAACTCAGAATACTAAGAATTATGTAAAAAAAATAAATAGAATCTTTATTACAAAAAGGTTTAATAAGACCTTCAAATTCTCCATGGTCATGCACGGGATTTATGTTAATAAGCATAGCGAAATAGAAAGGGGAGTTCCCTAACTGGTGATAAATTACAAACCTTTAAATAAGGTATTAACCTGGATAAGCCATCTTATTCCTAATAAAAAAAATATTTATTGGATAAATTATACAATGCTATTATATTCTCTAAATTTGATTTAAAATCAGGATATTGGCGGATTCAAATACATGAGTCCGACCAATATAAAACTGCATTCAATGTACCCATAGGTCATTATGAATGGAGGGTACTGCCTTTCGGCTTAAAAAATGCACCTTCTGAATTCCAACAAATAATGAATGATATTTTTACTCATAGTGAGTTTATTATTGTATATATCGATGATATATTGGTCTTCTCTAAAGAAATTGAATATCACTTTAAGCATCTTGAAATATTCAAGAAAATTGTCATACAACATGGGTTGGTCATATCCAAACTCAAAATGACATTATTTCAGACAAATATACTATTTCTTGGACATAACATCAAAAAGGGGAATATAATCCCTATTAATAGAAGTATTTTATTCGGAGAAAAATTTCCTGATGAAATAACAAATAAAACTCAATTACAAAGATTTTTAGGAAGTTTAAATTATATTTCTTCTTACAACAAAAACTTAGCTCAGGATACTAGCATATTATATGACTGGTTAAAAGATCATCCGAGTCCATGGACCACTAATCATACAAATATGGTCAAAAAGATAAAAGAAAAGGTAAATATTACCATGCTTAATGTTAGCTAATCCAAATTGGAAAAAAATAGTAGAAACAAATGCTTCTAACATAGGATATGGGGGCATACTCAAACAAATATGTCCATAAACTAAAAAGGAATTCCTAGTTAGATTTTGTTATATTAAATGGACAAACAGTCAAAAAATTACTCAACGGTAGTTAAAGAAATATTACCAACACTAAAATGTGTTTTAAAATTTCAACATGATTTTTATAATAAAAAATTTAAATTTCAAATCAACTCCTTACATGTTTAAAAAATATTTTAAACATGACGTCTCCAAACAAATATTTGCAAGATGGCAGGCCCATCTAAGTCCCTTTGATTTAGAAATTATATATAAAAAGGGAGAAGAAAATAGTCTTTTAGATTATCTCACTCGTGAATATTTATTATGACATCTAATATATTATCTTCTTACAAGATGAATCCCCAAGGAAGGGGAAGGGTCCGTGGAAGGGGTTATAACCCAGGCAGGGGTAATATCCTTGCTTAGATTGGAGGGAAGAAGCTAATAGCTGAAAACCTAACATCCTCTTTGGGAATACCCACAAACCATCCTTTATATAAGTAGTTCATGAGTTATGTTCAGGAAAACTCTAATAATAACCCAGAAAGCTCTTATGCCAAGATGGAAGAGGAACATGAAGATAATATTGCTTCCTATAAAAAACAAAATGAGAGGAAATTATATTACCTCTTGAAAATAAAGATTTACAGTGGGAAAAAGACCCATGGACCTTAATACAAAGACACTTTGATATAGCATTTTACGCTGTAAAACCTTATAAATCAAGACCCTGTTATGAGGACTTGCTAAAGGCAACAAGAAAATGCGAAATAACGCATTTTACTCCAACTAATATAGGTAACATCTCTAATTTTAGAAAAATTATAATAAAAAGAATTATATCCCCAAACGAATGGGCATAATCCCCTATGAAGGAAAACGAATTCACTTCTTCTGAATTAAAAATTATTTTTTAAATATAATTATTGGGATTATATCTCAACTTTGAAAAAAGTGTTCTTCTAGAAAATTCAAAGAGGAAACACACATGGTTTATTCGAAATGATGAACAAGTGTTTCAAAAACACATCCCATATTGGTTTTCTGAATGGTGGCTATCATATGCCCAGAGGTATCAATTCCACCTCAACAATTTAAAGATTTATATATTAAATGGGTATACATATCTTCCAAATTAATAGAGATTGAAAATTAAAAAACTTGAATTAATAATATTGGTCCAATGTATTTCTTTATAGAATTTGCCATCCCATGGATTTATAAATAGGTTCGTGAAATTGGTCATACCAAGAAACAAGTCTCATGCTTAAAAAGAATTGTTTATACCAAATTCTGGGATAAATTAGTGAAAAATGATTACACTACGGGCCACATACATAGCACGGAATTATTAAAAGGCATATCCTTAAAATTAATAGATTATGAGAAGCAAATTGCTCAATAGCAAAGGATTCAAACAAGTCCATTTCAGAATATAATGCAAAGGTTGTAAAGGCAACAAGGAGTTTCATCACAATAAGACATCATCAAGTTATACTTGAGTGAAGACAAAAAAAGATTTGTTCCAAAACATCAGTAAGGTAAAATAAGATACCTCGATGAATTCTCAATCATCAAAAGGGGACGATGAATACTTTCAGGATGTCTAGGACCCTTATGATGAAAAAGGGCTTGAAGAAATATTGGAAGAGTTGGGCAAATAAAGCCCAATACAGTCTAAAGGGAAAAGGAAAAACAAAGTAATCAAGACTCAGACAGAAGATAATGGTGGACTACAATGAAAATGCCCGACAAGAAATAATGGTGGACCTCACAGCGCACCTAAAGATGCACTGAAGGATGGACCCCACAAAGCACTTCAGATTTCAAAAATCTAATATACTATACGGACTTTAAGTTGAAAATTTTGGATCTGTTTTGTAAATAGGTTGAAGTCCGTAGCTTCACCTATATATAAAGTAGTATAGTTCATTTAAACAGACACCTTCGACTCCTCTCCCACTCCTCATAGAATAGCAGCCTTGTAATTTCCTTTTGTAAATTTCTTGTAAATTTTCATAAATCAAAAGGAAGGCTTCAATAAGAAGAAGTTTTCACAATCTAGTCCCCATACACAAGTACTTATACTTAGTTTTTATTTCATATTAGCCTAATGAAAGGCTAAATCTTTAAGTTTAAACCATGGTTATCTTCATGTCTAGTTACTCATGACTTTAATCCTGAAAAACGAAAGTAAGTAAAAGTAGTATGGGTTAATTCTACGTTTGGTTTATATTAGGGTCTAATTTGTTTTCGGTATCATAATAAGGAATTAATCTTAGGGTTATTTGTGAAAGTCCGGGATAAGCGTTGAGGCTTTATTCCCTTGGATGGTTAATTCTTTATAGATACTTGAAAACAAAATGTAAATGATCCATGTTTGAACTATGTGTAGTATCCATGCATACTTTATTTTCGTTTTTAAATATACTTTATTTTTTATTTTAAAAATGCTATATATACAAATTTATTTATTTTTTCTCCACTTTTTTTCCTCTTCCTCTTCCTCTAACCGCCAAAAACTGCTCGTAACCTCCTCCTCCAGCCGGATACCATTGCAAATCGGTGGAAATCGCTGCATTTTGACCAAATATTCACTTAGTATGTTTAATTACTGTGTTTTTATGAATTTTCTATTTTTATTTCACTGTGTGTTTTGTCCTAATTTTTGTGTTCTTCGTATTTTTTATGAACATTATGGTTCGTACAAATCATGATGAGTCCCCTCAGACTGCCGGAGAGGTTTCTCCTTCCAGATTGTGGCTGGAACATATTTCAGGTTTTTTCCAGTTTATCTTTAGATTTCATGTTTGTGTGATGATGTTTTTGATGTTTTATGTTAGGTTTCAATTCATACTTTCTCAGGTTTTGGATTTCTGTTTTTTTCTGGATTTGTTGTGTCTGTTGAGTCCAACTTCGTCAGTTATTGGTTGTTTGTTTTAATTTTGGCGGTTTTTATTTGCAGTTTGAATGTTCTTCAACATTTTATAATCCGATGAGGTTTATTTGTAATGATTTGAGGTTCTACTCATATAATTTTGTGATGAGGTTCATGTTAACATACTGAGGTGTGCATTTTGATGAGTCGTTGATGAGGTTTTCCTTTAATTGTTTGACATTTTTTTCTAGCTATTGTTTTCATGATTCAATAGGAAGATATGTTGAGGTCGATACCAAAATTATTGAGGTTTATCATCTGGGGTTTATTCTAATGATTTGAGGATTGATTTATGTGAATTTAGTGTTGTGGTTCATGTCTAAAATGATGAGGTATTATTTATGGTAACCTTCTGATGAAGTTTACCCTTTAGTGTTTAACATTTATGTGTAGGTACTGAGGTTCATGCCAAATTTATTGATGATGTTCATTTGGGGTTCATTCTATTAATTTGAGGATTGATTTATGTGAATTTCGTTTTGAGGTTCATGCCTAATTTGTTTATGTGTGATTTTTGGTAACTTTTTGATGAGGTTTTTCCTTTATTGTTTGACATTTATGTGTACCTGATGGAGTTTACGCAAAGCTTATTGAGGTTTTCCATTAAATTTTTGTTTTGGTTTTTTTACAACACCTTCTGAGGCATCTATTCATGAACATCGGTGTACACAGATTGACACAATGCAAATTTGTGTAGGTAAATTTAATTTACCTCAGACTAGTTTGTCAAATCTTGTACACGTTGACACAGCTGGTAGAAGAAAAAGTTATAAAGAAATCGCTTGTTCAATGTCAAGAATTGTGAAGTCTCAGAATATGCAGAGAATTTCTAAAGATGAAGGTGCTAATTTGAAAGAGTTGTTGAATGCTGCATCAACTTTGGATACTGGTTATAAGTTTTTGATTTTGCATTTGTTGGTTTTTGTTTTGTTGATGTTATCTTTTGCATTTTTTATGCTCTTATTTTGTTTTTGATACAGATTCAAATGTTGGTGCTGAGGTTGATGAGGTTCATAATGAGGTTTCTGATCCTGAGAATAAAGTTTTCCTTACTGCTCGTGAGAAGAATGGTGACGAGGATGGTTAGTATTTCATATTTTAGGTTTACATTTTTCTTGTGTTGATGTTACCTTTTCTGATTTGTTGATTTATGTGTTTTTGGATTTTGGCACAGGTTCAATTGTTTTTGTGAGTGTTGTGAGTCGTAATAAGGTAAAAATAGATGGTTGTGGCTTCTGATGTTAATGTGGCAGTTGCTGATGAGGTTCTTGCTTCTGTTGCTGTCGAGAAAGATGTCATTTCTGAAAATGTTGCAGATGATCGTAAGTCTTTTATGTTTTAGTTGTTTGCCTTTGTTTGTTGATGCTTCCTTTTCTTGTAAGTTTATTGTTCTTTTTCTTATGGGCTCAACTGTGGCTGTTTTTGAAACTATTGATGCTCCAGTTGTTCATGTTTTAGTACCTAATTCTATTGAGGTACCATTTGCTTTTTTTGAGATACCAGCTGCTTCTATTGAGCTACCACTAGCTTATGTGGAGGTATCACCAATTTCTGTTGAGGTACCAGCTGCTTCTGCTGAGGTACCACCAACTTCTGTTGAGGTACCAATTGGTTCTTCTGAAGGTCTATCTTTAATTGATGATATTAAGGGTGCTATTTTTTTTTGTTATTTGGTTAATCTAGTTCTTTGTTGATGTTATTTGTTTTCATTGCAGTGGAACATGTTGTTGCTCCTCGTAAATTTCTTCATAAGCGTGAAGCAGTTAGAAGTTCCTCATGTGTATAGGATGATGAAGAAGATAGTCGCCAATAGGGTTCTAGATGAATTTGATGTTGTTTCTAGTAAGTTTTTTACGTCTTGCAACATTTTCTATTGATGATATTGTTTTTCATGTTATTTACTTTTCTTCTTCTTGTTTTGTGTTTTTTTATACAGGTCCTGATTATGATGTTGAGTTGAATTCAGGAATGCAGTCTAGTAGTGCAACTGTAGAATCAAATGGCAGTGAGGTTACCAAGGATTTCAATGAGGTTCCAGAGAAATCTGACGAAGTGAATCCCGAGCTAGCAAAAGACTTTTTGAATACTGCTGATAATGGTGATATTTTTATGTTTTCCCTTTTGATTTTTGTTTTATTTATTTTCTAAAACTATGCTATTTTATGTTTATTTCGTTATTACACTTCTCGATAACATTTTTATTCATGTTATTTGCTTTGCACAAAGTTACGATGAATTTTGCAAATGATGTGCATTTAGAGGACATTCACTTGCTAGAATCTAGGAATGATGATGTAGAAGATGCTCCTAGAAAGGAAGATGATTTTTATATTTGGATGCAACCACTGTCTCGCTCGCCTTATCTTCAGTGTAAAGAGAAGAAACCCGATCTTGCATTGAAGGTTAAAGAAGCAGTGAAGGAGTGAACGAGTCAAAGGCTACATCTTCTGGGAATGGCAAGGGTAAAGAGAAGGTTTCTTTAAAGGATAAGCAGTTTAATGATGTAGCTTCGATGAATTTTAAGGTAAGGACGAGGTCCTCAGTTTTGAAAGACCTGGAACCTGTAAGTGTTAATGTTTTTTTGGATAAGGTTGTTCAAAAATTTGCTGAGAGAAAAGGTAGTGGGAAAGAAAGGCAGTGGGAAGCGAATAGCTGAGAAGTCTCCAATTGTGGAGAACAAGTCGGAAAAGAAAGCGAAAATTGGAATGGTTGATAAAGGCCTTGATGATATGTGAGTTTTCAGTTTTCTGGTTCATTTTTTTTATTTCTATTTTTTGTTTTTTTGTGATGATGTTCATATTTTTATTTTTATTATGAGGTTCATTTTTTGGATGATGATGTTCTATACTGAATATGTTTATCGATGCTTATGAGTTTTCCAAATATTTTAACAAGTTTCGGGATTGAATTTTTAAGAAGTTGCACTGGTTGTTTTAAATTTTTTGTTGATGTTTTCTGCTTTTCAGATGATGTTTAGGTTATGCATAAAGAGGTTTACATTTATTCATGTTTAGTTCCACTAGGTTCTGCTTTTTTCGTGCTTTTTTCCCCAGCTTGAAATTTAAGACAACTTGCATGGTTTCCAAATTTGTTGAGGTTTTGAACGAATTGAAACCATCTCAGATTAAAGCTATTGAACATATTGTATTTGGTGGTTTGTTGAGGTCAGGATTAGGCATATGCCTAATGATTTGGTTCAAATTTTGATACAGATATTCAATTCTACCGCTCAAGTCCAGGAGGTTGGTAATGACAGATATCTGCTAGATAAGAATGACGCATATGTGTTCCAACTTCATATATCTAATAAGGTTGTTATTGAGGTGAGTCACAAGGTTTTAGGTAAGGCTGCTGCTGATGATGATATTTCAATGAGGCTTAGGTGGATTGAAAAATACACGATTAAGGATTAGATTATTAATGTGAAGGATTTATATAATGCTATCCTAAATATGTTGAGAGAAAATCAAATGCACGAGTTTAAGCGTATTTTTGTGATGTTTGCCTTGGCATGTTTTTTAGCTCCTATTGATCGTAACACTTTAGATTTGCACATAGTGAGTTCTTTAGAAGATGTTGATCATATTTCTAGTTTTGATTGGTGCATATTTGTGTGGAAGAGGTTCCACGGGAGTATCTATAGGGTTAAGCATTCAAAGAAATTCAATTCTGTGAATGTATGTTTGATCATCGCACTTCTTGCTTTCTTTTACCGTTATCAAATTTTGAAATTTATTAATCCGATTGACCTTTCATTGTAACAACACTGGAATAGCGAACCTGTGAAGAAGCATTGGTATTTATAGCAACGTAAAGGTTACACTAGTTCCCTTAGAATTAGTCATCAATTTCCATAGAGTGACAATGGAGTGGTGGTTGGTTGTATTCTGATCCATAATAATCCTTTTTCTACTGCTGGATCATCGTCTTTGAAGAGCAGCAAGCGGCACTTCATTGAGCTGGAGTTGCCCGTTGATGTGGAGGGTGATGAGGAAATTAAGCGCACTACGAAAAGTGTAAGTTTTTTTAATTTATTGATTGACTTCAGTTCCTTTTTATAAGCTTTTTGTTTTGTGTGTGTTGAGGTACATATTTTTATGATAAGGTTCATATTTGGTATGGTGAGGTTTCTTTACTTGTATGATTCTTGATGGTGTTGATATTTCTTTTGCCGAGTTTATGATTTATTGAGGTTCCATTTAAATTGTTGATGGTGCTAATTTCATGTTGTTTTTTTATTTTTAATGTTCATTTGATGTTGTGGTAATGATTTTGAAGAAGCTGCATTGTTTGATTTTAATTTTTTTAAATGTATTGTTGAGGTTCACGCCTTTTGTGATTAGGTTTACTATTTTCATGCTGAAATTCAATATTCATATGTTTTTGTTGATGGTCATGGATTTTTATTATGTTTCTTTTTTTATTGTGTTCTAAAAATATTTGATGTTTATGATCTTCTAATTATTTTCCCTTTTTTTTATTTTGGCAGCCTTTGAAAGTTGCTATAAAGATGTTCAAGATGCTATTTTTCAATTGCAAATGACCAATTCACTGAATCTTTTTATAAGATCGATGAAAAAGACAATGAAATATGCAGTAAAAAGGCAATAAAAAGGTAGTTAAAAAGGCATTGAAGACAGTTCGACTGTTTCTGTGAAAGATGGTATAGTGAAAGAGATTCTTCCAACATTTGATTTTCTTCCAGATGATTATTTTACTCCTTCGGCACTTGCTCATATGGATTCATTGATCAAGAAAGTGTTTGACAAAAAAGCAAGGGTTGGTGGGGGTAGCTGAGATACCGTCATTTAACCTTTTCAGGTTCATCAATAACAGTCAAAATGCTGATGGGAATGTGTAGTTGTAGTATTGTGTAGTTTGGGATTTGTAATGGTTTGTTGATGGATGGAAGTATTTAGATTTTTATGTCTTGAATTTTGTTTTGGTTGTTGTTGAATTTGAAGACTGATGATTTGAAGTATCCATTTAAGTTCCAGGTTGTGTTTTTAGAATTAATGTTTTTAGTTTGTTTGTTCTTTTAGCAGATTATTGTGAATAGTTAACGTTTTTGTGTTTGGTAATGAGGTTCATTTAAATTATGATGGCGTTGTCTGATTTTAATGCTCAGCTATTACTATTCTGGTTTACACTGTTGAAGTTTGTTGCTTTTAATGCACTTTTACAGCCGTTGTAATCATTTCACCTAACTAGTTATTTTTCTTCTTTCCAATAAGCAACCTCTTTAAATTCCCCTTGCCTATAAGTTTAAACATGAATTTTTTTTTAGAAATATAACTTTTTCTTTATTTCTACATAACTTTGATATAAGACAAGAAGTTATTAATGTCTGAGGTTCACATATTTTGTAATGACGTTCATTTATTCTTTAATGAGGTTTTGATTTATACAGCAAAATAATTGCAAAATGTAATATAAAGGAACCCACTTCCCATGTTTTATGGAACTAGTGTAAGTAATGGAGGAGTGCAGAATGTGGCAATGGAAATCATAGGATAATGCAAATTATGTAGTAGTGAAGGACGTTTGTTAGTGTTTCTAGAAAATAGAGCTAATTTTTGTTGAAGTTTTTTAGTTTTTTTTTCTTTCAAGTTTTTATGAATAATTGAAGTTTCTATTATTGATAATGAGCTTTATTTAAATTATGCTGACGTTGTCTGTATTCAATGTTCAATTATTACTATTCAACTTTTTTACTGTTCAATTTGAAGCTTTTAATGCACTTTTACAGCCTCTATAATCATTACACCTTTCCATATCCCTAAAAAGGTTTTTTTTCTGTACTCAACAAGCTACCTCTTTAAATTCTCACTTCTATATAAGCTGAAACATGAAATTTTTGTAGAAATATAACCTTCTGCATTCAAACTTCTGCATTCAAGCTTCTCAACTCTTTTTACGTACCGAACTGAGCAATAATGAAA
>JAULKJ010282807.1:0-13066 GCA_032355405.1 Rubia balearica | reverse complement strand
CTCACCCACACCAATCACCGTCTTCTTATCTCTTTTCTGAAGGATACATGGCTTGTCGATTAATAAAGCAAAACAACAAGCATTTAGAAGCAACCTAGCAAAGGAGAGAAGATTGCATTCCAATGTCGGAATATACAGAACATTGTCAATTCTTGCAGACTAAGAGAAAACTAGAGAACCTCTTTTAACTGCTAAAACAACATGATTGTTTGGAAGCTTAATGAGCACAGGAGCAATATAAAAAATATCATGAAGTATGGCAATATTTCCACTCATATGAAAAGAAGCACATGTGTCGAGAATCAATAGAGAATGCTTACCAGTAGCATCAGAGGAGGGAGTGTTCATATTGTTATACATTTGCAAAATAGCCTGCCATTGGTCGGGACTTAGGTTCGAACCTCGAGTGGCAAACTCCAGGAGAGACATGTCGTCGGACGGAGCTGGAACTTACTGCTGGGCCGAGAGAGCAACGCCAATTGAATTTTCACAGCCATGGCTAACGCTCAGGTTTTGCAAGGCCGATTGGTGCACAAAGCCCTTGGGAATATCATGGATCTTCCAGCACTTGGAGATATCATGCCGTAGCTTGCCACAATGAGCGCAGGTGGGACAACCAGATGACTCACCCAATTTTTCTGGCGTCGGGAGGGTTGGAGGATGCGTCAGATGGGCTGATTTTTCCTGAGCCACGAAGGCCATGCCATCGAACTTAGTGTCTCGTTCATGCATAAGAGTTTTGTGACGTTCTTCTTGTACAACCAAGGCATAAACGCGATTGAGAGATGGAAGTGGCTCATGTACCATAATACTTGAACGCAAAGTCCCAAAAGTGTTATCAAGACCCAGAAGAAATTGATGGAGACACTCGAAATCATGTTTGATGCGAAGTTTGACCGTGATATTATAAGAACAATTGTTGCAGAGACATGCCTGAAGGGGAACATAGGTCGTGACTTCATCCCAAATATTCTTGAGGGCACTATAGCATGATGCGACAGTTTTCCCACCTTGACGACAATTTTCCAAATCTGCACAAAGCTGAAGAAGGCACGAACCATTACTGATAGAAAATCGATGGCGCAGTTCCTCCAAGAGCTCAAAAACAGTTTTCAGATAAGTGATGGAAGATCGCAGAGATGGATCAATAGATTGAACAACCCATCCAATAAGCATGGAATTAACACTGTACCAGTCATCAAGATCAACTGAGGAAACATCATCTTGAGAGATGTGACCATTGACAAAACCCAGTTTACATTTGGCCTTGAGTGCGCTCTTCATCGTAATAGTCCACTCCTGATAGTTATCACCTTTAAGAACAACCGGATAGAGAGACAAGCCCGGATGATCCGAAAGGAGAAGGTAGAAGTGAGAAGAGTGATCAAGAGGTCGCGGAAGAGGCTGAGGACCGATGCCTCGGTCGGCGGAGGAGACGGCTGCCGGACATTGGTGGCACCACAGTGGAGGCTGATGGAGGATGAAGGTCTTGCCGGTTGCGCTTTTCGAGTCTCTTAAAGTGAGTCGGCGGTGGTGGAATTACACGGAGGCGGTGAGGTTCAAGTGGTTTGGGATCAGCTAAAGTTTAGGTTTCAGAGAGGTGGTTCTGATACCATGAAACGAGGAAGTTTAGATAATTTCGGGAAAGAGTTTTCTCATTGGCATTCACAAAGTAATGGGTGATTTATACCCAAATATACATGAGTTGACCAAGCTAACTATGTAAAGTACAAAGTCTATTACAAAAGAAACTCTATTAGGATGTGTAATGGTAAGGTAAATGAGGCAACCAACAAGGCGCCGATACTACTCACGATCATCATAAAGTATTCCCTCTATGCGCGTTAGATCATGTTGTTGCTCCATCGGAAAATGAGTCATTTTAGCAGCCAATAAACCAGAATCAGATAAAATGTCAAGGGTATATTTTCATTGTGAAAGAAACATCTCATCCGGTCTTCTAGAAATATCTATACCCAATAGATACTTGAGAGCACCAAGATTCTTCATATGAAAACAAGAACTCAAGTATATCTTGAATTTAGAGATCAGCGACAAGGAACTACCAGCAATCACCAAGTCACCCACATGCAATGAAATTTTACAGCATGAGTAGAAGAAAAGAGAGTAATCAGCCTTACTCTGAACAAATCCAAAAGTGAGTAGAGCATTTACCAACTTGGCAAACCAATTGCGAGGAGTTTGTCGCAAACCGTAAAGAGAATTCTGAAGTCAATATATAAGGCCGAGAGGTGCAGTGTAACCAGGAGAATGGCGCGTGAAGACCTCTTCGTGAAGATCACCCTGTAGAAAAGAAATAGGCGAATTGAACTCATTTTCGCAACAGGAGCAAATTTGAACTTGGTACGATAAACTCATTTACATCCAATTACAGTCTTGTTCAGAGGAACAGAAGTCATTTAAACCCGTAATTATACAGAGAAAAACGTTGAGCGGTCCAATTCATTAATGAAATCCACATTTAAAACATAATAAGATGCACCTAGTACGTACGATATATTATTGGCCAAGAAAACAAAAGATGATTAATTGACATAATATATCCACAGTCTAGAGTCTCTAGACGGAATCAAGGGAACAGTAGATTAAGTTAAAAGTTGATTGCATTGCATAACATACCTAAAAATTCAACAAAATGTCGGCAAAATTACGTTATCCATACTCTATATAATAGTGTAGATACGTTTCATCTGAATTAGCTGTAATTTTCCTAAACATGAGAAGAATCGAAAGAATTACGTCGGGTAAATTAGTTGTTTGCGTGAATTTAACTGTTTGGATAAGGTAGCTATAAAAAAATGTCATAAGTACTACATTTGTCAGTTCCAAGTATTATAGTTAAACTAACTCAGATTTCATAAGTAATTAAATGTGAATTGTCTTTGATAATGTCTTGAATTTGAGAGACACGTTGAGTAATTAACGGACAGCTTCACTAATTAGTAATTAATCAAAGAAGATGTGGATTAACAACATAATATATCTTCATTAGGATCGTCATCAATTACACGTATAATGGCATACTACTATACTAGTATATCAAATCACGACTACATGAAATTAGTTAGGAGTAGTAAACTTAATTAGTGATCTATGTATATACCCTCCTTCCCACTTCATTTTGCTTAATTTCATTTTTAGTCCATCACAGTACTCTATATACTGCTCAACTCATTTCTTTCCATTTGTAGTAATTGACATGGACATTTACCAATTTAACCCCTTAAAAAATTGTCCCTCCCCGTTTTGTTCTTATCAACTATCACTATTCATCTTGAATTCCGGAATTTTCCTCTCCTACTATCTCTTCACATTCCAGAGCTACTTTCTTCCTTCTCGTCTACCTCATCGTCTTACTATGAAACCACAGCCTCCAGCTTTCGTCTCCCCATCCCTTCCTTCTCCAGTCGCTCCTGCATGTCGTCACAAAACCTAAAACCTAATACCGACCGGAGCTCTATTCCCGTAAACCCTCAGTCTTCCCAATTTAACCACTATGAAACACTCGATGGCCTAATTTTTTACTCTAAGTTCGTCGGTCCAAAGGTTGGGGATGACGAATCTCTCGACGACTTCACTGATTCAATAATTGAGGCCACCGGTAAACCCCTTATCTCTGCTCACCCACACCAATTAGCAATCACTCTCTTCTTATCTCTTTCCTGAAGGATACATAGATTTTTGGTTAAGAAAGCAAAACAACGAGCATTTAGAATCAACTTAACAAAGGAGAAAAGATTGCATTCCAATGTCGGAAGATACAGAACATTGTCAATTCTTGCAGACTACGAGAAAACCAGAGAACCCTCTTTAACTACTAAAACAACACGATTGTCTGGAAGCCTAATAAGCACAAGAAAAATATCAACAATATCATGAAGTATGGAAAGTTTTCCAGTCATATGAAAAGAAACACATGTGTCGAGAGTCCATAGAGAATGCTTACCAGTAGCATCAGAGGAGGAAGTGTTCATACTGTTATACATTTACAAAACAGCCTAACATTGGTAGGAACTTAGGTTCGGACCTCGAGTGGCGGACTCCAAGTGAGACATGGCGTCGGATTGAGCTGGGACTTGCTGCTGGGCTGAGAGAGCAACGCAGGCTGCCGGATTGCCATGGATGCGGCCAACGCTCAGGTTTTACAGAGACAACCGGTACACAAATCCCTCGGGAACACCATGGATCTTCCAGCACTTGGAGATATCATGTCATGGCTTGCCATAATAAGTGCAGTTGGGACAACCAAATGACGCGCCCTATTTGTTTGGCGTTGAAAGGGTTGGAGGACGCGTCGGCTGGGCTGATTTGGCCTCAACAGCGAAGGCCATGCCATCAGAATTAGTATCCCGTTCATGCATAAGAGTTGTGACATTCTTCTTGCACAACCAAGGCATAAACACGATTGAGAGATGGCAGTGGCTCCTGCGCCATAATACTTGAATGCAAAGTCCCAAAAGTGTCATCAAGACCCAGAAGAAATTGATGGAGGCATTCGACATCACGTTCGATGCGAAGTTTGGCCATTATATTACAAGAACAATTGCTGCAGAGACATGCTTGAAGGGGAACATAAGTCATGACTTCATCCAAAATCTTCTTGAGGGCACCATAGTATGATGAAACAGTTTTGCCACCTTGGCGATAGTTCGCCAAATGTGCACAAAGCAAAAGGAAGTACGGACCGTTACTGATAGAAAATTGATGACGCAGTTCCTCTCAGAGCTCAAAAAAAAAATTCAAATAAGTGATGGAAGATTGCAGAGCTAGAACAATAGATTGATCAACCCATCCAATCCATCCAATAAGCTTGGAATTAACACTGTACCAGACATCAAGATTAACCGAGGCAACATCATCTTGAGAAATGCGACCATCGACAAAAACCTGTTTACATTTGGCTTTGAGTGTGTTCTTCATCGACATAGCCTACTCCTGATATGTATCACCCTTAAGAACAATTGGACAAAGAGACAAGCCCAGATAATCCGAAGGGTGAAGGTAGAATGGAAAGGAGTGATCAAGAGGTCGCGGAAGAGGCTGAGGACTGACGCCTCAGTCGGCAGTCTGCGGAGAAGACGGTTGCCAGACATTGGTGGTGGCGCCGGTGAGAGGAGGACGGGGGATGAAAGTATCGCCGATCACGCTTTTCGGGTCACTCATAGTGAGTCGGCGGCGATGGCGGTTCAAGTGGTTTAGGGATCAACTAAAGTTTAGGTTTCAGAGAGGTGGTTCTGATACCATGAAACGAGGAAGTTTAGATAATTTTGGGAAAGTGTTTTCTTATTGACATTCACAAAGTAATGGGTGATTTCCCAAATACACATGAGCTGACCAAGCTAACTATGTAAAGTACAAAGTCTATTACAACACAAATGCTATTAGGATGTGTAATGGTAAGGTAAATGAGGCAACCACTAAGGCGACGATAGTACTTAGGATCACCATAAAGTGGTCCCTCTACACGCATTAGATCATGTTGTTGCTCCATCGAAAAATGAGTCGGTTTAGCAACCAATAAACCAGTGTCTAATAAAATGTCAAGGGCATATTTCCATTTTGAAAGAAACATCTCATCCAGTCTTCTAGAAATCTCCATACCCAAGAGATACTTGAGAGCACCAAGATCCTTGATATGAAAACAAGAACTCAAGTATATATTGAATTTAGAGATCGACAGTGAAGAACTACCACCAATAACCAAGTCACCCACATAGATGAGCACATGCAATGAAACCGAACTGCGGGAGTAGAAGAAAAGAGAGTAATCAGCCTAACACTGAACAAATCAAAAGGTGTATAGAGCATTTGCCAACTTGGCAAACCAATTGTGAGGAGTTTGTCGCAAACTGTAAAGAGAATTCTGAAGTCGATAGACAAGGCCGAGAGGTGCAGTGTAACCAGAAGAAGGGCGCATGGAGACCTCTTTGTGATGATCACCATGTAGAAAAGCATGACGTCTATCTGATGAAGTTCCCAACCAAGAATGACTCAAACAGACAGAAATATGCGAACTGAACTCATTTTCGCAACAGGAGCAAATGTCTCAGTATAGTCAGTTCCCTCAATCTAACAACTACCCAGAACCACCAGACGAGTTTCGTGACGTTCAATGGTACCATCAGATTTGAACTTGGTATGACAAACTCATTTACTCCCAATTACGATCTTATCCAGAGAAACAATAGTCATTTAAAACCCTAATTTTCCAGAGAAAAACGTCGAGCGGTCCAATTCATTAATGAAATCCACATTTAAAACATAAGATGTACCTAGTACGTACAATATGTAATTGGGCAAGAAGATAAAAGATGATTAATTGACATAATATATCCACAGTCTAGAGTCTCCAGACAGAATCAAGGGAACGGTAGATTAAGTTAAAAGTTGATCGCATTGCATCACATACCTAAAAATTCAACAAAATGTCGGTACAATTACGTTATCAATACTCAATATAATAGTGTGGATACGTTTCATCTGAATTAGCTGTAATTTTCCTAAACATGAGAAGAATCGAAAGAATTACGTCGGGTAAATTAGTTGTTTGCGTGAATTTAACTGTTTGGATAAGGTAGCTATAAAAAAATGTCATAAGTACTACATTTGTCAGTTCCAAGTATTATAGTTAAACTAACTCAGATTTCATAAGTAATTAAATGTGAATTGTCTTTGATAATGTCTTGAATTTGAGAGACACGTTGAGTAATTAACGGACAGCTTCACTAATTAGTAATTAATCAAAGAAGATGTGGATTAACAACATAATATATCTTCATTAGGATCGTCATCAATTACACGTATAATGAAACCATAGCCTCCAGCTCTCTTCTCCCCATCCCTTCATTCTCCAATCGCTCCTGCATGTCGTCACAAAACCTAAAACCTAATCCCAGCCAGAGCTCCATTCTTGTAAAGCCTCATTCTCCCTAATTTAACCACTGTGAAATCCTTGATGACCAAATTTTTTTACTCTAAGTTCGTCGGTCCAAAGGTTGGGGATGAAGAATCTCTCGATGACCTCATCGATTCAATGATTGAGGCACCGCCAATCTCTAGGAGGATCAGTTTTCTTGGTGGCGCCGCGGTGTGCTCTCACGCGATAGAGATAATGACGGCCCGGTGTGTTCCTCCTAAATTAACGTCAGGACATTTACCACCCTTGCTCCTTTTCAGAATTGCCACCTAAACTTACCCAAAATTGTACCAAAACCAACCTACAAAACCAATTGGGACAGAGGGAGTGTATCTGAAACAGTAAGGGAAGGCTTTCATTTTAGTTAAAATGAATAGATTAAATTAAATTTAAATTTAAATAAATTTACATTAATTTAAACAAATTTACATTAATTTAAAACAAATTTACATTAATTTAAACAAATTAAAGTAATATACTTTTTAAAATGTTAATACTAGTACAACTGATAATGATGCAATTGATATTAATTTAATCGGTAAAGACAATAATTTAAATAAATTTAAGTGAAACAAATTTAAACAAAATAAATTGAACTGATAGAAATTTAAATAATATAAAGTAACACTACTACAAATAAGAGTTATTGTAACGCATATCTGACATGGGGAATAGGTAAAACAAACCACTTGGAGATAGAATAGGATTGCTCAATCGCTATTCAAATAATCAACGGTGAAGCCTCATGTTCTAAAATCCATCGTCACACCATGCCAGATTGTTACTTTTGTACACATAAACATAGAATCAAATCAAGTCCCTGATCTCTTGGCAAAATTGGTGATTAGGAAAGGATCAAGCAGAAACTTTCAAGAATTTCTTTTCCTCAGAAATTTGTTTCCACAGTTTAGATGGAAATATCTTGTGACAGATTAGAAATTTTGTAAACACTTAGGAAACTGGAAGAGTGTTCATTGTCTGGCCTTCATAAATTTCACACAGGGGTGTAGGATTTAGAGAAGGAAACACAATGAATAATCTCCCAAACTCACTCGGTAAACTTGATAGAATCTTTGTAAAACTTTGTTCAAGATAGGTTTTTGAACTATATTTTGCAAAGTATATTAAGGTTTCAGATTGGTTAAAGGAGCCGAATAAATTCCTCCACTCATCCTTGATGAGTGTCTTCAAAAAAAAAATTAAAAAGGAGTTATTTTAACACTTTTTTTTGCAACACTTATTAAAATGTTACAATAACTTATAAAGTGTTACTTAATTTAAAAAGTGTTACCTAAATCTTAAAAAGTGTTACCTAAATTTTGAAAAGTGTTGCAATAGGTTCAACTTACAACACTTTCAAAGTGTTGCATTAGTTTTAGTTTGTAATACAGGAGTGTAAATTTCAATGAAATACATTAAATGAAACTAGAATAATTTTAATTTAGTACAATAATTAGAACTAAAATGACATTTAAATACATAACATATATATAATATGAATAAAAAGTACTCCCCATCCTACTAAATTATATGGCATGTTTGCTTTTGTACCATAATTTTCATCTTATAAGAGCATCTCCAACGGTTTTCTTCAACTTTCAGTTGCTACAGTATATTTGCTCCAATAATAAACTCTATATCCTACTCTAGAAAAGAATATTTTTTCATATTCTTTATGCATCTTAATTTTATCATTTTTCAATCTTTCACCATATTATAAAATCATCCCAATTAATCGTTTATCTTAAATTATAAAATAATTAATCATAAAATAATTAAATAAAAATTTATTATTACATTAATGTTGGTATGAAATTAAATGTAGATTGGATTAAACATAATAGCATTAAAACTTAGATATAACTCCACAGTGAATATACAAAAAATAATTATTACAAATAGCAGTACATGATCCCTATTAACAGTAATATATTACAAAACATGAATAAAACTATAATTTTAAATATTAAAATATGATAAAAATAATATTTATTAATAAAATTAACTATATATAATATTAGAGTCCGTTTCTCGAAAGAAGTTTTTTTCATATATAAGTCATGGAAAAATTGAGATTTAAACTGCAAATTAGAATAAATGAAAATAAAATTTCCAGATTGCATTAAATCGGGTCATAAACTTATAACTATTACACGTTGCACAATAAATTTTTTAATATCGCAACTAAAATCCTTTACCATTTTATTATTCTAATTAAAATTTGTCTTCCATAAACCTATGGAAAGACGGTCTCTCCCAAGATTTTACCATAATATTTATTGTAAATGGTAAATAACTTTTATTTCTATATACATAATCAACTAAAAATAATAAAAGAAAATTTTAATAAAAAACATAAATAAAATAACGTATAGGTTACAAATAATTAAATGAGAAATAAAACAAAAAGAAATGACACAGGAAATGAAAGAAGAAGAACAAAACAAATGAAAAATCAATTAAAAAAAGCCTTTAGCGTTTATACGGTACCTCGCTAAAAATAGCGGGTACTGTTCATCCTTCAAACTCCAGGCGCTAACTTAGCGTATCATTGGAGTAATTTTGTTTGTCTTTTTCCTCCTTAAGCGTAAAGATTCAGTGGCCGTTGGATTTAATACTCCATAGGTATAGGTGGTTGGATTTAGGTGGGGGAAAAATGAGTTGATGAAATTGAATGTAGAAAGTAAAAAGTGAATGAGTGGATGATATTAAAAGAATCTTGCCAAAAATAAATAAATGAATAATTTTAAAAAAATATCTTAATAAAAAAAGTGTGACGCAAAGAGAGAAACGATTGTGAAAATTTAACAACTTTTTGTATTCTTATTTCTTCGATCAATTGGCCCTAGTTCAACAGTTTAGGGGGAACGTTTTCCTCTCAAAACAAAAACGGATGGCTCAATATCATTTCCGTGCTCTTACTTTACAAGTCAACTTTGTGATGATCTGAAATGGACGTAGCCTCCACTGGATCCAAAAATTAAGGCACGTGCTGTAAAACGTTGTAGCCAAAACAACCTGTAATTTTTGCCGGAAAATGAATACGCAATCATACCAAAAAGGACTGCCCACACTATGAAAATGGTCCAAATCCGACAACCTTGACCAGCAAAGTTGAGTCCAAATTGTGCTGGCCGAAAGATTGGTTTTGGACCCTATATACCATATTCCTCTACATGTGACAAAAACCAACTTTCGGAGTATGAGGTGGGTGGCTTCTTTTCTAACTTTAATACGTTTTGGTTTCGCACTTAAATTCAGGTGAATGAAATAGGTGGAGGAAGTTAAATTGAGAATTGAAAATGTTGGAATGTATGAGGTTCTGTTCTTCAGAATTTATCTGAATTTCAAATCAATTCTGTTCAGTTTAATGAATTTAATTTGATAAAATTTAGCATAATTTGGTCACATTATCACGATTTTTCAATACACGTATTTTTGTTCCGTTTACTTCATTCAATTCAGATCAATTCAACAAAGATAAACTCTAGAAAATAGGGGTTTGAATGAAATTGAACTTTTTAAATAAAAATAAAATAAAAGACTACACTACTACAAATTGGCATTACTAAAAAAGCGTATCACATAAGAAAGAGTGATAATATTAGAAAAACGAGGAATGGAGCATATCTGTATAGGGGTCCACGAGAGTATCATTCAACAAAAAGTTTAGCATCATTACTTACGGAATGGAGTATGAACATGCGTAGAAAAGCTGTGGATAGCGGACAACTTTTTGATGAAATTGGACTGGAAAAAGGATGTAATGAATTAGAGGGGCGCTTGGGTGTACCATGCCATGATTTCTATGGGAGAAATAACAAAACAATTTAGAATTTCCCCCTTCAAAAGTTTTCTCTTTAGTCATAATGCATGCATTGAACAGAAGTGGTTCACAGTGCCACAACATTGTCTTTTTGGGTTCATAAACTTATCATTTACGAATTGAAAAACTCACCAACGAAGGAACGTTCATTAAAGGCGATTTTAAAGGACCGGAAAAGTTACCTATATGAGTTACGAATTAAAAAAATTCACTAGTGAAGGAAGGCTCAATAAAGACGATTTTAAAGGACCGGAGAAGTCACTTACAAGGAGACTTTTTTAGTTGTGACTTTGATTGATTTCAATCAAAGGCGGTTCAAAAATTGCCTTTGATCGGGGTCTGAATTCAGTTCCGAATTTGAAAATCGTTTCGGGGTATTAAAAAAATGCAGGAAAACATATAGAAAAACATTTTTTTAAATGGAGTTACAATACAGATCTGAAACAAAAAAATAACAAAACATCAACAAAATAACATCGGCCGACGAAGTAAATTCAGCGGTGAAGAAAATGCTTCGCGCAGCGGTGGAAGCTTTGGCACAGGGAGCTTCGCGGAGGGCCTTCGCATGGCGGATGGGGCTTTGCGACGGAAGCCGGAGATCGGCGATGGGGCTTCGCGGTGGGAGACGGGAGGGCGTGAGGGAGAGGGGAGGTGGTGGGGGGTGGACGGTGGAGGGGTGGGTAGCAGATCTAGGTTTTTGTGTGGGGGATAAATGGCTAAGGCATGGAGGCGGCAAGGTGAAGTGTTTGGTGTCAGAAAAATATACCAAGGGAATTAAAGAGAGAAAACCTAACTATTTATACTTGGGCCCGAACATAACAATAAAGTCAGCCCATTAAAGGTGGTTTTTCAATAGAACCGCCTTTAATTGATGAACATTAAAGGCGGTTCTTGAATCGATTTTAAAGTGTCTTTATAACTTTTGAAGTGACTTGGCAGGGATTCCGAGTTTGGAACCTCTTTCGGATCCCAATCAAAAGTGATTTCTCAAGAACCTTTTTTGATTGGGTGCCTTTAATCACTCATTCTCCACTAGTGACTATTTGAGGATTTTGGATTGGTTTAAACAAAAAACTTTTATACAGTTTTTGGTTTTCTAACTTTAATATCTTTTGGTTTTGTACATGTGTTTTAAAGTCAAATGCTGAACATTTAATGTCAAATTTTGTGTTTACATGCTATATTTTTTACACTTAGTATATTTTAACACTATTTACAGCTATTTTTATATCTTAATTTTAAAAAATTTACTTATATTTTAATTCTTATTGATGTGTTAGACTTTTTACGTGTTGTTTTAAAAGTTTATATCGATTTAATACTTTTGAATATTAGATTTTTATTTAATGCATTCTTGATACTTTAATAGTGTGAATTATTTTAACTTTTATTATTGATGCTTTATCTTCCACGATCGATGTTAGTGTCACATTTTGGTGCACAATTTGATGTTTTAAAAATATGTGTAATTTTCTTTGATGTTTAACTATTAAAATTTGATGTGTTTCTAAATATTTTGATTTGATGTTTAGCTATTAAAATTTCATATGTTTTTAAATGTTCTTATTGGATTTTTAACTATTAAAATTCATGTATTTTTAAATATTTTTATTAGATGTTTAAGCAT
This sequence comes from Rubia balearica, assembly GCA_032355405.1. Lineage (NCBI taxonomy): Eukaryota > Viridiplantae > Streptophyta > Magnoliopsida > Gentianales > Rubiaceae > Rubia > Rubia balearica. The sequence continues at coordinate 676 of JAULKJ010282807.1, read as the reverse complement.
TTTTAGACAATGTTGGTTTTGGGTTTTATTTGGTGTTTAACTAAATTTTACGTGAATTTTATTATTTTATTAGATGTTAAATTATTTTTGTTGAAATTTTAATTATTTTTATTTTATGTTTAACTGTTTATTTTGGAGATGGTCTCCTGTGAGGCACCCTAAACTTTTGGCAGGGGATTTTATGCAATTCTAGCTATATTCTAGCTCCGGGGATCTATATCTAATAATTTTACAGTGATCTATCTCTAATAAATTTACAGAAACTATCGTTAATATTTTTTTAGGGGTTTTTTCCAATTTTTCCCATTATTTTCCCGTCATCTGCAATCTACAAAAAAAATTAAAAAAATATTCAAAAAAATATGATCAGCATACTGAAAATTATAAACATCAGCAAAAAATACCAGACCATCAACGGAAAATCATAAAACATCAAATAAAAATTTCATCAAAAACAATATAAAAAATAAAATAAAATAGCCAAAATATATAAATAAAAACAAAATAAAAATTAACAAAAATTGAAATAAATGTCGACTACAACTAACAAAAAATCAACTGAAAATCATAAAAACATCAACAAAGCTTAAACTATCAATTTATTTTTTGAAAAACTACAAACATCAACCCATATCACCCAAAAGCTAAAAACATCAATTATTATCATATAAAATTC
>JAULKJ010282797.1:0-13067 GCA_032355405.1 Rubia balearica | reverse complement strand
GCTGAATTAGGTGGCACCGAATTTGGAAATGGAAAGAGCGGGAAGAGAAAGCCATCAAGCTGGCTCTGACAGTTTACTCACACTGCACTCTTTCTTAGCGGTGTTTGATTCTTTTGCACCGCCGCCACACAGTTTAATTGCTTTTCAATGTGCCTTGGCATTTGTAGTCAAGCCAATATACTTATTATTTTATTATTATTTTCTAAATAAGGACAAATTTATATTAATTTAATTAATTTATTATTGATGTTATAGATTAAATTTATACCCCTTCCGTCTCAGATGAAAATGGATTTCATAAAAAGAGAGGTGAACGGAAGAAATTTGAAGGCTGAATTTCAAGAAATGGTGATGGTGTGTGCAGGTATGAGTCTTCCTACATTGCACTAGATACTGAGTTTTTGGGAACAATGTTCAAATTGTCGAATCCGTACTACAAAATGAGCACTAAAGAAAAATAAAACAATGTCACTGTGTGGATTTCTTGCAAAATGGGGAAGAAGGAATTTATGGGGAGGATTTTACCGAGGAATTTCCAGTTGAGCTGCCTGAATTTGACATGAGTGTTTTTCCACTTTGTGTATGATCTTGGTTATCTGATCAAGATTCTGTCCTGAAATTACCTGGCTAAGAGTGCAGACGAGCTCATGGTAATGATGTTTGATTCTATACAACACTGGGTAATTTAGAGCATAGGCATCTGATAGTGGTAGCGCAAATGTAGGATTTTTGGAAGTATTAAATCCACAGCTTCATAAGCCGGTGCAACTTAAGAGTAAGTATCTTTTCGATGTCTAACATGAACCAAACGATTGGAAAAGAAATCCCCTATCATGTTTAGATGGTAACAAGTGCAGTTTAAGAAGGATTGAAAGAAAAATAAAGAAACTAGTTATTGTTTTCAATGCTCCCAGCCGCAGCGAATAGTTTGTTCACTTTGCAATGCCGCCGCATGGTTTACTCGCTTTGCACCCCGCCATCAGGTTGGTAACTATGCCAACACATTTATTATTTTAGTGTTAATTTCTTATAGATTGCCAAATTTTATATTAATTATAGTTATTTAATATAGATGTTATAAACTAAATTTGTATTATTCATAATATTGCATTATGTTTTACATGGTATAAAATAAATTTTTGGTATAAAATAAATTTTTAGTAAAAAATTAATATGAACAAGTTTGTCCTTCCATTTTATATTTGGTATTAGAAGAATCCAATGCCTTGCATTGGAACTATTTGCAACTAGTATATATTTATTTGTTAGTCATTTTTTGTGCGATTAACAGGATTTTCTTTAATTTATCTGATTTCATCTTCATATTCGGCAACTGTACATTTTTTCGTAGCATGTATAGAATTTTGTTTTATTTTTTATATGATTTTATACAATATTCAGTTTTCTCTCCATAGACTGCATTGAAAATTAGAACTTGTTATCATTTGACCTCATATGCCAATCAAGCAAATGGTTTATAACTACTTTAATTCTTTAAATTAGAGAGTGGAGATATTTTAATCAATTACTTTGTTGATTGGAAAACATGGTTTTTTACGTCTGCCTGTACCCCGATATTTATGACAGTTAGCAGTGACTGATATTGACCTTAATTTTGAATAGTTGTTCAGTTGTGAAAGGTACTGAAACTAAAAAATGTTTCTTTTTTAAATATTTTTTTTAGTTTTCGATGTTTAACATGAATCATATGACCTAAAATAAATATCCTATGTTTATATTCCAACAACATTTAGAGAGTTTGTATAAAACTTTTAAAGGCACACATTTAGAGAGTTTATATAAACTAGTAGCCTGTATCCGAAATGTGTCCTCGTTGATTATGCTCCGACGCTAAAATGAATTTGCTAATCTTGGTAATTTGTCCAAGTATGCAACTCGAACACCTAGAGGTAAAGAATTTTCACGAGCATACAAAAGAACCTCTACATTTTGAATTTTTGTTCTATTACAATAGGTACTCGAATTGAAAAAATTGTTTCCTTTATAAAAAATACTTATAATTTTTTTGTCTAACATGAATCATATAACCTAAAAAGAACCTCCCATGTTTAGATGCTAATAAGTACACTTGTAGAAGGCCTAGCTTATACGATTCGTGCAAATGTACCTTGGAACACAATCTTTAACTTAAAAGTGATGGTGAAGTCACAAACAATTGAGTGGAGGTGCAGGCTGAACAAGGTGGCTCGAAATCTAGTGGTGGAAAGAGCGGGAGGAGAAAGCCATCAAGCTGGCTTCACTGTTTAGTAACATTGCACTGTTTTTTTGGCATTGTTTGATTCTTTACAACATAGGAATTAAGCACTGGTGCCATAGCAAATGTGGAAATTTTGGAACTATCAATTACACAACTTCCATAAGCTGATGCAGCTCAAGAGGAAATATCTTCATGATCCTTGTCTTCTAGTTATTTATAATATTAAGTATAATAAATTATATGTTACATGGTATTAAATAGAGTTATAGTAAAAAAATTAATATGAACAAGTTTGTCCTTCCATTGTATATTTGGTATTAGAAGAAGCAAATGCATACATCAGAACTATTGGCAACTAATATATATTTTATAGTTAGTCATTTGTTATGCGATTAACGTGATTTTCTTTAATTCACCAGATTTCATCTTCATATTTGGAAACTGTGCATTTTTTCCTATAGAATATATAGAATTTGATTTAATTCTTGATATGATTTAATATGGCATTGCATAGAACTGAATTTACAATAGAATTTGGTATCATCGTACCTCAATGATAATCATGCATATGGGTTTATACTACTTTAATCCTATAGATTAGAGAGTGGAGTACTTTAGTCCCATAATTTGTTGATTGGAAGACATGGTTTTCTGTGTCTGCTTGTACCCCCGATATTTATGACAATTAGTGGTTGCTTATATGGGCCTAGTTTTGAATTGTTGTTCAATTGAAATAGGTACCCAAAATGAAAAAAACATTTTTTTATACTTTTAGATGTCTAACGTGAATCATATGACCTAAAAATAAACCCCTATGATGCTAACAATTACAATTATATAAAGAAGGAATAGAAAAAGATAAAGAAACTAATTATTGTGATTGTTTCTCGTCCCGCATCGCACATTTTGTTCACTTTGCCCCGCCACCACACAATTAGTTGGCTTCGGGCAATTGCAACACAGTTTTCTCGCTTTGCACAGTGTCGTTACATTCGTAATCTAGCCAACACACTTATAATTAAATAATAATTTCTCAAAGAATGCAAAAATTATAATTAGTTTTATTTATTTAACATAGTGGTTATCAGTTAGATGTTCTTAAAGAATTCTATAGTTTCTTAATATGCCATGGAAGATACATCTTCGAACTGAAGGTAACTAATACATTCCATAGGGGAGTACAAAGGTCAGGCTTTTCCAATTAATGAAAAAGCAATAGGTAAGTGTTTTAAATCAAATTCAAATACGTAGTTAAGGCTACCGTTAGGATCCTTTCTAGTTTTGTAGATAGAGGGCACGCGTTGAGAGAGTTTGTATAAGCTAATAGCCTATATTAGAAAAGTGTCCTCATTGGTAAGGCTCCGACTCTTAAATGAATTTGCTAATCTCGCTACTTTGTCTAAGTAGGCAACTCGAATGCCTAGAGGTAAAGAATTTTCCCTAACATATGAAAGAACCTCAACATTTTGAATTATTGTTCAGTTGAAATAGGTACTCAAATTGAAAAAAAAATGATTCTTTTATAAAATAACTTATAATTTTCAATGTCTAACATGAATCATATAACCTAAAAATAATCCCCATCGATGTTCGCAGCCACACTTTACGTTTTATTTTCTTTTCATGGCCACCGCATGATTTGTTTGCTTTGCACTACTACTGTACGGTTCACTTGTAACTTTCACCCTTGAATTGGTAATCAAGCACTTATTATATTTTTTAATTTATGTTTTATAGGATAAGTAATAAAGTGTAAGAAATTTGAAGGCATAATTTCAAGAAATGGTGAAGGTGTTGCATATGAACGAGTGTTAATACATTGCAGTGGATACTAAGTTTTTATTTATGATGTTCAAATTGCCTAGGCCCGTACTTCGAAATGAGCGCTCAAGAAAACTACGACAATATGCAAGAGAACGTTAACAATCGGAATCTCATCCAGTTAGACCTCTCAGTGGCTGATAACAACAAGGAATTAACAATGTGGGTTTGGGAGTTCAAAATCAGACTTTGAATTTTAGAAAGGCCGCAGCTACCCTATATCGATCTGGTTACCAAGAGCCATGGTGTGGATTACGATTGAAATATGGAAGAAGGAAATTTTAGGGATGATTTTTCCACGGACCTTAAGGGTTTCCACATGAGCTGTCTAAATTTAATGTGGATGTTTTTCCACTGTATGTACGATCTCAGTATAAAATAAAGATCCTCGTGAAATTATACCTTGGAAGACACATCTCTGACTTGAAAGAGATGGTGAAGTCGCAACCCTTTGAGTGGAGGTGCAGGCTGGACAACGTGGCTCAGAATCTAGTGGTGGAAAGAGCAAAAGGAGAAAGAAATCAAACTGGCTCCAGTTTTTTAGTCAAGCGGAAATGTTGAAGTTTTGGGACTATCAATTGCACCGCTTTCTTAAGCTTATGCAACTCGTGAGCAAGTGTCTTAATGATCCTCATCCTATAGTTTTTTATAAGATTAAGTATAGTAAATTATATATTACATGGTATTAAATAGCATTTTAATAAAATTAATATGAACATGTTTGTCTTTCCATTTATATTTGGTATTAGAAGAAGCAAATGCCTTACATTGGAACTATTGGCAACTAATATATATTTTCTAGTCAGTCATTTGTTAAGCAATTAACGTGATTTTCTATAATTCATCTTCATATTTGGCCACTGTACATTTTTTCTCGTAGCATATATAGAATTTGAATTAATTATTGACAAGATTTAATACGGCATTCACTTTTTCTATGCATAGAACTGAATTGAAAATTAGAATTTGGTGTCATCATACCTCAATGCCAATCATGCATATGGGCTTATAACTACTTTAATCCTATAGATTAGAGAGTGGAGCACTTTTAGTTCCTTACTTTGTTGATTGAAAGACATGGTTTTCTGCGTCTGCATGTACCCCTGATATTTATGACAATTAGTGGTGGCTTATATGGGCCTAGTTTTGAATTCTTGTTCAATTGATCCTAATTGTTTTCAATGATTCTCATAGTCTCATCACATATTTTGTTCGCTTTACCCTGCCATCGCACATCTGCAGCACTATTTTTCTTGCTTTTTTTAGTGCCGTCATATTCGTAATCAAGACGCTTACCATTTAAGTTATAATATCTTAAAAAAGGCTAAAAATTTATATTAGTTTTAGTTATTTAACATAGATGTTATCAATTAGATGTTCTTAATGAATGCTTTAATTTCTTAATGTACCTTGGAAGACACATATTTGAACTGAATGTGACTAAGACATGCCATAGGGGAGTGAAAAGGCCAGGCTTTCCGATTAATGAAAATGCAAAGAGGTATATCTCTTAAATAAAGTTCAAATACAAAAGGAAGTCTACCGTTAGGATCCTTCCTAGTTTTCCTGATAGAGGGAACAAATTGAGAGAGTCTGTATAAGCTAGTAGCCGGTATTAGAAATGTGTATTCATTGTTTATGCTCCGGTGCTTAGATGAATTTGCTAATCTCGCTACTTTGGCCAAGTTGACAACTAGAATGCCTAGAGGTAAAGAATTTTCCCGAGCACATGAAAGAACCTCCACATTTTGAATTATTGTTCGTTTGCAATAGGTACTCAAATTGAATAAAAATCCTTTCTTTTTATTCAAAAATAACTTATAATTTTTTGTGTGCAACATGAATCATATAACCTAAAAAGAATCTCCTATGTTTATATATGCTAACAAGTACAATTGTATAAGGACCAGAAGAAATATTTATAAAAAACTAGTTCTTTTCGTCGATGTTCGTATCCATATTGAACATTTTTATCACTTTGCACCACCACCTCACCAATTTGTTCGCTTTTGAATACTGCAGCACGGTTCGCTTCTCACAAGTGTCGTCGAATAGGTAATCAATACAAGCCACTTATTATATATATATATATATATTAATTTAGATTTTACTGGATAGGTAATAAATGGTAAGAACTTTGAAAGCAGAATTTCAAGAAACGGTGAAGGTGTTACTTAAAAACGAGTGTTCGTTTATTGTCGTGGACACCAGAAAAAAAGCACTACCTGAGAGCGTGGACGAGCTTATGTGACTCGTGCAAATGTACCTTGAAAGATACATCTTGGACTTGAATGAGATGTTGAAGTCGCAACCCTTTGAGTGGAGGTGCAGGCTGAACAACGTAGCGTATAACCTGGTGGTGGAAAGAGCGAGAGGAGAAAGCCATCAAGCTGGCTCGAACTGTATAGTCACATTGCACTGTTTCTTGGCGGTATTTGATTCTTTACAACATAGGCATTTGGTATTCGTAGCACAAGTGTGGAAGTTTTGGAACTATCAATTGCATAGCTTCAATAAAATTATGCAGCTTAAGAGGAAGTATCTTCATGATCCTCGTCTTCTAGTTATTTATAATATTAAGTATAACAAATTATATATTACATGGTATTAAAAAGAGTTTTGGTAAAAATAATAATATGAACAAGTTTTTCCTTCCATTTTATATTTGGTATTAAAAGAATAAAATGCCATGCATTGGAACTATTGGCAACTAATATGTATTTAGTAGTTAGTGATTAGTTGTGCGATTAGCGTGATTTTCTTTAATTCATCATATTTAATCCTCATATTTGGCAACTGTACATTTTTTCCCGTAGCATACATAGAATTTGATTTAATTCTTGATACGATTTAATAAGACATTTAGTTTTTCTGAGCATAGAGCTGAATTGAAAATTATAATTTGGAATCAGTATACCTCAATGCGAATCATTCATATGGGCTAATAACTACTTTAATCCTATACATTAGAGAGTGGAGCACTTTTAGTCCCTGGCAAAAGTGGTTTTCTGTACCATAGATATTTATGACAGTTAGTGGTGGCTTATATGGGCCTAATTTTGAATTTTTGTTCAGTTGAAATAGGTTCTCAAAATGAAAACCATTTCTCTTTTAATTTTTTTTACTTTTAGATGTCTAAAATGAATCATATGACCTAAAAATAGTCCCCTATGTTTAGATGTTAACAAGTACAATTATATAAACAAGGATTAGCAGAAATATAAAGAAACTAATTAGTGTTATTGATTCTCGTAGCCGCATCACACATTTTTATTCGCTTTGCCCCGCCACCGCATAATTTATTTGTTTCGCACAATTGCAGCATTGTTTTCTCACTTTGCACGGTGGCGTCATATTCGTAATCAATCCAACACACTTATCATTTCAGTTATAATTTCTTAAAGAATTCTAAAATTTATATTAATTTTAGTTATTTAATATAGATGCTATCAATTAGATGCTCTTAAAGAATGCTTTAATTTATTATTATACTTTGAAAGACACATCTTCGAACTAATGCTAACTAAGACATGCCACATGAGAGTGAAAAGGTCAAGCTTTCCGATTAATGAAAAAGCATAGAGATAAGTCTCCTAAGTGAAGTTCAAATGTGCATTCAAGGCCACAGTTGGGATCCTTTATGGTTTTACTGATGGAGGCACGTGTTTTGAGAATCTGTATAAGCTCGTAGTTGGTATTAGGATCGTGTTTTCATGGTTTATGCTTCGGCGCTTAAATGAATTTGCTAATCTTGCTACTTTGTCCAAGTTGGCAATTCAAACACCTAGAGGTAAATAATTTTCCCAAGCACATAAAAGAACCTTCACATTTTGAATTTTTTCCATTGCGATGGGTACTTAAGTTGAAAAAATTGTTTCTTTTATAAAAAACTTAGAATTTTTTATTTCTAACATGAATGATATAACCTAAAAGAATTCCGTATGTTTAGATGCTAACAAGTACAATTATAGAGGGACTAGAAGAAATATAAAAAAAAAACTAGTTCTTTTTAACGATGTTCGAAGCCACACTGCACGTTTCATTTGCTTTGCACCACCACAATAAGATTTGTTCGCTTTGCAATACTTTCGCACTGTTCACTTCTCACCAACGCCATCATTTATGTAATCAAACCAACACACTTATTATATTTTTTAAATTTATATTTTACTGAATAAGTAATAAAGTGTAAGAAATTTGAAGTCGGAATTTCAAGAAACGGTGAAGTTGTTGCATAACAACGATTGGATGTACATTGCCGTGGATACCTAAAAAATCCCTATCTAAGATTGTGGACAAGCTTATGCGACTGAAGCAAATGTAACTTGGAAGAAACATCTTTGACTTGAATGATATGGTGAAATTGCAACCCTTTAAGTGGAGGTGCAGGCTGAACAAGGTGGCGTAAAATCAGGTGGTGGAAAGAGCGGGAGGGGAAAGTCATCAAGCTAGCCCTAACTTTATAATCAAATTGCACTGTTTCTTGGCGATGTTTGATTCTTTACGACATAGGCATTCGGCACTAGCAGCGCAAATGTGGAAGTTTTGGAACTATTAATTGCATAGCTTCCATGAGTTTATGCAGCTCAAGAGGAAGTATCTTCATGATCCTCGTCTTCTTTTTTCTTCATGAAATAGAAACTCAAAATGAAAAATGTTTTTAATTTTTTTCTTTTAGATGTCTAACATGAATCATATGACCTAAAATGAGTCCCCCATATTTAGATGCTAACAAGTACAATTATATAAACAAGGATTAGAAGAAAGATAAAGAAACTAATTATTGTCATTGATTCTCGTGGCCGCATCACACATTTTGTTCGCTTTGCCCCACCACACCACAATTGGTTGGCTTCGCACAACTGCAGCACAGTTTTCTCGCTTTGCACAGTGCCGTTATATTCGTAATTGATCCCACACACTTATCATTTCAACTATAATTTCTCAGAGAATTCTAAAATTTTATATTATTTTAATTATTTAACATAGATGTTATCAATTAGATGTTCTTAAAGAATGCTATAACTTCTTAATGTGTCTTGGAAGACACGTCTTTAAGCTCAAGGTGACCAAGGTATGCCACGGGGGAATCAAAAGGTTAGGCTCTCTGGTTAATGAAAAAGCAAATAAGTGAAGCTCTCAAAAAATATTCAAATATGCAGTTAAAGCTACCGTTAGGATCCTTTCTGGTTTTCCTGATAGAGGGTACGCGTTGGGAGAATCTATATAAGTTAGTAGCTGGAATAAGAAACGAGTCCTCGTTGTTTATGCTCTGAAACTTAAATGAATTTGCTGATCTCGCGACTTTGTCCAAGTAGGCAACTTGAACGCGTAGAAGTGAAGAAGTTTACCGAGCATATGAAAGAACCTACACGTTTTGAATTTTTGTTCAGTTGCACTGGGTACTTAAATTGAAAATTGGTTTCATTTTAAGTAAAACTTATACTTTTTGATGTCTAACATGAATCATATAACCTAAAAAGAATGCAATGTATTTAGATGCGAATAAGTACAATCAAAGGAGGATTAGAAGAAAGATAAAATACTAATTCTCTTGATTGTTGTTTGGAGCCGCACTGCACATTTTGTTCGCTTTAAAATTCTATCACACAATTTGTTCGCTTTGCTCCGCCGTCGTACGGTTCACTTTACACCACCGCCGTCGAGTTGGCAATCAAGCCACGACATTTATTATCTATTTTAATTTATTGAAGAATATTAAAATTATATATTACTTTTAGTTATTTAATTTAGATGTTATAAATTAAATTTATAATATTTATAATACTAAACATTTTAAATTATATTTTACGAGGTAAGTAATAAAGAGTAAGAATTTTGAAGGTAGAATTTCAAGAAATGGTGAAGGTGTTGCACAGGAACAAGTGTTCGTACATTTCGGTGGATACTAAGATTCCGGATAAGGTGTTCAAATTGCCGAAGCTGTACTTTGAAATGAGCGCTCAAGAAAACTATGAAAATATGCAAGAGAATGTCAACAATCTGAATTTCATCCAATTAGGCCTCTCTGTGTGTGATAACCACAAGGAATAAAAAAATGAAGTTGTGAGTTTCAATATAAAAAACTTTGACTTTTAGAAAGACCACTGCGAGCCCTTTTCGATTTTGTTGCTAAAGAGCCATGGTGTGGATTATGTGCGAAATCAGGAAGAAGAAATTTAGGGGAGGATTTTGCCAAGGAATTTAATGGTTTTCAGTTAAGCAATCTGAATTTGACGTGTTGTTTTGCACTATATGTATGATCTCAGGAATCTGACAACAATTCTGTCTCAAAAACCCATACCTGAGAGCATGAACAAGCTAATGTGACTGGTTCAAATGTACCTTGGAAGACACCTCTTTGACTTGAAAGAGATGGTGAAGTCACGACCCTTTGAGTGGAGGGGCGGGGTGGCGTAGAATCTGGAGGTGGAAAGAACAGGAGGAGAAAGCCATCAAGTTGACTTTGATAGTTTAGTCATATTGATTTTTTATTGGCGGCTTTTGAATCTTTACATCATATGCATCTGGCACTGGCCGCGCAAGTGTGGAAGTTTTGGAATTATCAATTGCACAGCTTCCATAAGCTGGTGCAGCTTAAGTGGAAGTGTCCTCATCATCTTCGTGACCTAGTTATTTACAAGTATAATAAATTATATTTTACAGGGTATGAAATAAATTTTAGTCAAAAATTAATATGAACAAGTTTTTCCTTCCATTTTATATTTGGTATTAGAAGAAACAAATGCCTTATTTTAGAACTATTTGCAACTATTATATATTTACTGGTTTTTCAGTTTTTGTGCGATTAACGTGATTTTATTCAATTTATCGGATTTAATCTTCATATTCGGTAAATGTACAGTTTTTCGTAGCATGTATAGAATTTTGTTTAATTCTTGATATGCTTTAATATAGTATTAAGTTTTTCATTTCCTAGAACATAATGTAAAATTATAATTTGGTATAATCATATCTCATATGTCAATCAAGCATATGGGTTTATAACTATTTTAATCCTTTAGTTTAAGGAGTCGATCCATTTTAATCCCTTACTTTGTTGATTAGCAAATGTGGTTTTCTGCACCTGCCTGTACCTTTGATATTTATGAAAGTTAAATGGACCTAGTTTTGAATTGTTTTTCAGCTGCAATAAGTACTAAAATCGAAAAAGTTTTTTTTTCTTCTATTCGATATCTTACATGAATCATATTTTCCAAAATGAATCCCCATATGTTTATATTCTAACAAGTACAATTGAAGAAGGAATGGAAGAAGATAAAGAAATTAATTATTGTCAACGATGATTGCAGCCGCACCGCACGTTTTGTTTGCTTTGCACCACCACAAGATTTGTTCGCTTCGCACTCATGCCACACAGTTTTATTTCTTTGTATTGAACTGTCAGATTCGTAATCAAACCAACACACTTATTATTTTTCTTTTTCTTTTTACGGAATGCTAAAATTTTATATAAAATTTAATTATTTAATATAGTTGTTATCGTCTAAATTTATTTTATTTATAATATATTATTATATTTTAAAGGGTAAGTAATAATTTTTGGTAAAAAATTAATATGAACAATTTTGTCCTTCAAATTAATTTTTGGGTATTACAAGAAGCAAATCCCCACCATTGGAAATATTTTAGATTAGGATCAGGGGTAAAATACAAAATTAAACCTATGTTGTTGGGTGTACCAAAATAAACCCATACTCTTCTATACGAAGCCCCATGTTTTCGTTGAAAAGGTTTTGTTATACCCGGTGTACTCATGACCGGTGTACTCAACTTGAAAAACGTTGCTTTTCTTCTTCTTTTTTATTAAAAAAATCGATGTCTAACATGCATCATTTATGTTTAGATGCTAACAATTAAAATTGAAGAAATGTTAGAAGAAAGATAAAAAAAACTAATTCTTATCGTTGATGTTCGCAGCCGCACTGCACTTTTTGTTCGCTTTGCACCGCCGCCGTATAGTTTGCTCACCATCTCCGTTGAATTGGAAATCTTGCCAACAAACTTATTATGTAGTTTTAATTGATTAAAGAATGTTAAAATTATATCTTAGTTTTATTTATTTTAAATAAATGTTATAAATTAAATTCATATTATTTATAATACTAAATATATTAAATTATATTTTAAAGGTAACAAATTTGAAGGCAGAATTTTAGGATATTGTAAAGGTGTTGCACAATAACGAGTGTCCACACATTACAGTGGATACTTAGTTTCAGAGTATGGTGTTCAAATTGCTGAAGCCATACTTCGAAATGAGCGATTAAGAAAAACTACGAAAATATGCAAGAGAACATCAACAATCTGAATCTTATCCAGCTGGACCTCTCCATGGGCGACAACCACAAGGAATCTACCGCAGTGGTATAGGAGTTCAATTTCAAAGACTTTGACTTTTAGAAAAACCGCTGTGACCCCACATCGATCAGGATGCTAAAGAGTCACGACATGGATTTCGTACAAAATCAGGAAGAAGAAATTTGTGGGATGGATTTTTCCAAGGAATTCTAGGGTTACTTGTTGAGCTCTTTGAACTTGGCGTGGGTTTTTTTCAACAGTATGCATATCTCATGTTATTTGTTAAAGATTTTGTCCCGAAAATCTCTCCCTAAAGACGCGGACAAGCTCATGCGACTAATGCAAATCTACCTTGTAAGTCGCATCTCTGACTTGAAAGAGGTGGTGAAGTCGTGAACCTTTAAGTGCAGGTGTGGGCTAAACAAGGAGGCACGGGATCTGGAAATTGAAAGAGCGGGAGGAGAAATCCATTAAGCCATCTTTGACAATTTACTAACTGATGAATATGTTTCCACCAATAGAAGCCTCTCTTCGTGATCCCTGAATCGCGTCCGACTTGCAAGAAAATGCCCCCGGGGTCCGGGGGGTAAACACTCCGATGCTTAAGTTAGTATAAGCGTTGTATTGAGAGTGTATAAGAATTGTTTAAAGGCTTACCAGGATTGTGTATTTCTAGTGAGGAGGAGAACCCGACATTCCTGAGGGT
>JAULKJ010282779.1:0-13068 GCA_032355405.1 Rubia balearica | reverse complement strand
AATATTGCAATCAAAATCTTTTACCTTTCTATAATTCTAATCCAACCCCGTCTTTTCATAAACCTATGGAAAGACTGTCTTTCCCAAGACTTTGCCTTTAGTTTAACAAACACAGTGTACAAATAAAAAATAAATTAAACTTTTCATAACTTAAAAATAGACCAACTATGAGGAGAACTCCTCTTAGTAAATATAAACAATAAATAAGCGAATGGAATTATCAAATTTTGTCAAACAAAAACGTGTGTAGTAAGAGATCAAGAAATGAATACGTACACGAGTGGGAATACGTGAGCAGCACTATCCGATATCCAATGAATAACAATGCCGTTTCATGAGAGTTGAACTCCACTAATTTTTCGGAGTAAGTTCATAAAGACCTGTTCTGTTTCCTCGTCCTGGCTAAGCGCATCTCCAATGAAGCCATCATCATAATAGATCTCAATGCAGGAAATCATCTCCAATATAAGGATTATTAGCGATGAATTTTAATCTTACGTGGCTAAAATTTCAATTGATACCTTCAAATAGACTTTCTACTAGCAGAGGCTCATATTGAGGGCGTCAGTATATATGCATAATCAGCATATTTACCAAAAACAAAATAATTTTATTCTACATACTATTCATATTTAACAATTCTAAATTCAAATAATCTTAATTTTATTACATAAATATTCATATAATAAATAAATTTAATTGTACATTGTATTATTTCATGTATTTCATTTTTATATTATATTATATTTTTATTAATAAAATAAATAAAAATTATGAAATTTTAAAAACTCTTACAGTTATAAAATATAAAGAATTGAAGATAGTATTTTAAAGTATATATTTTTAAAATTTGATTTTTTGTCAAATTTACATGTATTATTTTTAAATTAGTTATTTATATGGTTACAAAATTTAAAAATATAATTCGCATATTCTATCATCAAATTTAAGTTTAATATAAAGTGGAGAAAAAATGCTACACTATTATAATGATAAATTAAAATATTAAAATATTTGGACACGTCACATTGAAGTTTGATTTACGATACTTGCATTGGATATCAAAACCTTAACTATCCCTATCATCAGAACTATTTTATCTACGTCACAGTGAAACTCAGTCACAATCCGCCAAGTGGCTCCTATTTTTGTGGATTGGCATTAGAGATGCTCTAATACAAATTAAGGTTCGCGTTTAGTTGGAAAGAGGGTCTATCTTAGGCTCTGTTTGGTAGAACTTTTAATCCGTTGTGCTTATAAGCAGAATACTTTTTAGTGTTTGGTAAAATGTTAAAAAGTAGCTTATTTTGAAAGTAGAATATATTTTTGGGAGAAAAGCAAAAACGGATCTCCCTTTGCTTTCAAAATAAGTCAGTTTTGCTTATATACAACTCTACCAAACAGAGCTTAATCTTCCGTTCATTTCAAAGCTAATTTTTAGGAATAAATAGTAATTTTTTAAAATATATTTTTAAATTAAAATTATAAAAATCTCATTACAATTAAATATACAAGTATCAAATTAGGTCATTAATTATGTTAATTATAATATATGATCTCATGATTTAAAAAAAGAATTTATAAATAAAACTTTACATTATAATATTACATATGTTAAGTCATAAATTTTATGGTTAAAATTAATTATTTATGATAAAATGAACAAATATTCTTATTTTAAATAGTTTAACATTCACATTGGTCATATAATTAACACAATTAATGTGAAGATTTAATTTTTTTTGCTATTTATTATAACGGGGTTTCCATAATTTTGAAAACCCTATAAAATCTATCTCAAAATATAAATGATCACTCTCTCTGTTTCACCAGTTTTGGTCTATATACTCTTGGCCTAAATTATGAGAAATGCTGTGACAGAGAATAATTGTGGAAAAGTAAGAATATTTTGGAAAAACAATGGATCCAGTCGTAAAGGTGTTAAAGTCAAAGGGGATACTGTGGAAATTTAACAATATAATCTTTGTCATTTTAGATAATTTTCAAAATATGTTATTACTTGTGAGACGGATTCAAATAAAAAGTATGTCAAAACTAGTGGGGCGGAGGGAGTATAATTTAACCTTAAAAATCATACGAGTAAAATTTATCATGATTAATCTAACAGTTAAATGATCTGACCGAAAATACTCTTGAAACTAGTGGAGAACCCTCTTTTAAAGGTGGTTACAACAGACCAGAGAAGGCAATTTACAAGTGTCTTCTATGGGGGCAATTTTATGAGATTCTAAAAAAATGCCATAAGCTGGAGGTATCTGGCAGCCTTGAAACAAAGAATAGAAGAAACATTTGCTGGCCTTCTTCGACGGAGGCTACAACAGAGCAACAACATAGAAAACAAACCCCGGCTTTCTTCGACAAAGGCTGCGGTCGCGGAAGACTAGATCCGAAGAGTTTTCAAGCGGCGACAGCAGTGCGGCGGTTGGAGGATGGTAGCGTCGGTAGGGGAGCATCGATGCGGCGACGAACGCGTTCTCCATCGATGTTGTGGCGTTCGATCTGCAGTGGCGCGACAAAGCATTCTCCAACGGCAGCGGTGGGCTTCGATCTCCAGCGCGGTGGCGCTTTCGAGCGGCGGTGGTGGGCTTCGATCTTCACTAGCGGCGGCGATCTCCTGCGCGATGGCATTCTTCAACGACACGACAGTAGAGGTGTGAGGGTGGAGGGAGGCTCAGGGTGGAGGGTGGGTGGAGTCTAATGATGGGAGTGGGAGAAACCTAATGAGGGAGGAAGGTGTGGGTTGTGGGAAAAAATCAAGGGGGAGAAAAACCTAAGAACTTGATTATTATGTATATAATTGATCAAAAGACTCAATAAAAGGCAACCCACTAAAGACAGTTCTACAATAGCACTGTTTTTAATTGATTTTCATTATAGGTGGAACCACCCTTAATCGATTTAAATCCTCCTTTAAAAAAGGGAATGACCTGGAAGGAACCGTGCGCCTTTGATTACATTTATTTAATCACCTTTTTTCGACTAGTATTAATAAATAGGGATTTACGTTGTTTTATCTTGAATAAAGTAGAAAATTATTTGTAAATGACTCGAACTCACAGGTTTATCGAGATGAAAGGATAAATTATTTTACTTCTTGTCTTTCAAATACAACCCGCAATGTGATGAACCTATTTAAAGTTAGTATTTTTTTTACTATATTAAGGTCAATATAAGTAAATTTAATAGAAACAATTAAAATGCATCTCACCCATTACTTCAAATATGTTTAAATATTTGAACACATAAGAGTCTGTCTCTTGAAAGACAGTATAAACTATGGAAAGATCAAAGTTTACACTGCAAATTAGAAGAAATTAACATAAAATTTTTGGGTTGCATTAATCAGGTCATAAACTTATAGCTACTGCATGTTGTATAATAAAATTTTAATATTAAAACTAGAACTTTTTACCTTTCTATAATTCCAATTCAACCCGTCTTTCCATATGCCCATGGAAAGATGGTCTTTGTCAAGACTTTGTCAACATATAATGCTATGAAAACTTGTTCATGTACTCCCTTCATCCCATTTTAAACTTCATAGTTTCCTTTTTGGGATTTCCTACTATAAATTTCCTAATTCTAAACTTTCTACATTTAACCATAAATATGTGGTCATAACTCTTCATTTTATTTGATTCATGTAAGCCCGATCTCATCACTCATTAAAAAAATATCAAGATTACTTATCTTAAAGTTTGTGCAAAAAGCAATTAGAAAGTTTAAAGTGGAACTGAGGGAGTATTATTTATTGGAAGTAATTAATGTATGAAACTAAGAATAGTAAAATAATAATGGAAAACAGAAGAAAAAAACATACTGTATATAGAATTGCAAGTTAATTTAGAAAGGAAATATTTGTGATTGAAAAATAACATATAACGAGGCCAATAACGAGAGTATATCCTATTTTATTTTATTTTATGTTATTTTCCAAAACCCCATCAACAATTAAGACAGCATGTCTTCACCCGTGATTTAAGCATCTCCTCTCTCCTAACTTCACTCCTACAGAAAGCTCTCAACTTTTCCCCTTCAAAATCCAATCTTGATTGCCCTTTCCTCTACCCCATTTCTCCGCTCCGTCAAGCCTTCGCAGAACCCACCTCCACCAGCTCCGCCGCAGACCGCCGCCGTCGAAAATGGGTGAGGAAGGAGAAAGAGACGGGCAGGAGTACCTGTTCAAGATTGTGGTGATAGGGGACTCCGCGGTGGGCAAATCCAACTTGCTGTCTCGGTTCGCCAGAGACGAGTTCGACCATAACTCCAAGGCCACTGTCGGGGTGGAGTTTCAGACCCAGGTTATGATGATTGACGGCAACGAGATTAAAGCCCAGGTTTGGGACACTGCCGGACAGGAGAGGTTCAGGGCTGTGTGTTCTGCTTATTACAGGGGTGCTGTCGGAGCCCTCGTTGTGTATGATATCAGCCGGAGGACCACCTTTGAGAGCATGAAAAGATGGCTCGAGGAGCTTAAAAGTAAGTGTTTTTTGCTACCCTTTTCTTTAAAGTTTTCTTTTTTGCTCATTGTCTTTCATGTTTTTGCTGTTTCTTGATTAGCTTTTGTGAATTTGGAGTTGTCTATTTGTAGTTTGGTTGTCCTCAGTTTAGCTTTTCTTGAATTGGGATTTTCCGGTTTCTGTGTTCATGTTTATTGTTGGGGAAGGAATAGTGTTGAAATAGAATTTCTCTGTGGAACATTTTGATGCAAAAAGATTAGCATCGGATGGATAGGTTGAGTTTTAAATGCTAATGTATTGAAAGCCTGGGAATGCTTGAAGAAATTGCGAAAACGAAGATTCTAACTGGAATCCTTGCATAGTTTTCACTATCCCTTTTGAATATCTTCAACTGAATGATCATGTTTACCGTGAACTTTTTCGGAAGTTATGAATTACCCCCTTGCTACCTTTGTTAGTTTTTGTCTATACATAGGCTTTTATTGGTATTAGTTTATAAGTCAAATTCTTCAGTATTTAGTCTTTGTTAAGGCAAAGTTAGTTCCTTGTCTGTTGTAATCTTCAATTTAATCTTCCGGTTCTGAGTATCCCTTCAAATAATTTTCCATTCATTTAAGCATTCCCGTGCAATGCTTCGCTTTGATGTTATTCTTGAGTTCTTCCCTAATCTGGCATTCGGTAACTGTTTTTGTTTCCAAAAGTGTGCTTGTTTTGGATACTAATGACACCATCACCCTGCAGTTCACGGTCAAACCATAGTTGCAAAAATGCTGGTGGGTAACAAGTGCGATTTGGAAGATATCAGAGATGTGAGCGTGGAGGAAGGAAAGGCGCTTGCTGAGGAAGAAGGATTGTTCTTCATCGAGACATCTGCACTGAGCTCCACCAATGTCAATGCAGCTTTTGAAGCGGTGATCCGAGAGATATATAACAACAATAGCCGGAAAATGCTGAATTCAGACTCCTACAAGGCTGAGTTGTCCATCAATCGTGTCAGCCTCGCGAATGGGACTGACTTGTCCAAGAAAAGCTCTTGCTGTTCCACATAATCTTTGTTCAAGTTGCATATCATAAATTGCTGATCTCCCTCTCTTTTAGTGTCATTGGGACTGATCTGCTGATGAGAAGGTGAGACCTTTGTTTTGTGGATAATTGGCTTATAGTCTGTTCTGGATTGCATTAAACCATGCATTTTGGTGAAGGTTAAGTTTAGGGATTAGAGTGAGTTTTTTTCTCTCTTTCTTGTAATTGCCACAACAATTTACTCCTATTATATTTCATTATGTTTCTTTTATGGCCAGTAATATCATGATATCTCTACTTTATACTCCCACGGCCTCTGCAAAAATTGACTTTTTCAGATTGACCAGAATTAATTTAAACCATTAATATTTTAAATTGTGCATGTTTAGAAATGATAAAAAAATATATATATATATATATATATAAATAGATGCTAACACGATTCTAATGATATTACACATGAAAATATATTATCTTATATACTACTTGAAATTTACTTTTCTAATTATGAAAAATTGACTAAATGAATAGTAACCAGTACTAATAGAGATGAGACGGAGGGAGAGTGCATTTTTGTGCAATTCAATTTAGTTCTCTAGTTCATTTACATTTTGGTTAAATAGCAAAATATCGTCTTCCGTTCGTGTCAACAAAAATGACAAGATTTTAAAATTATCTAAAATTACAAAGAATATGTTGCTAAAACCTCACAATGTCTTCTTTAATTTCAACCACTTTCATATTGGGCTCACTACCTTATAAAATTACTTCTACTTTTCCTTATTTATTATCTCTCACAGTATATATCACATAGAAAAATGAGTCAAAATCAATTATGTTATATTTTACGGAACATGTGGAATACTATTATTTAGTTGTAACTATATTCTACCTCCAGAGACTTATTTAATTTAAAATCAATTATGTTGTATTTTACGGAACAAGTGGAATATTTTATGCAATTCTAAAGTATATTCTAGTTTCAGAGACTTATCTCCAAAAATTTATAGTGAGCTATCTCAAATAATTTTACAGGGACCAAATTTTTCCAAGGGCTTTTTTGTCAAATATTTTCACATCATTTTCCTCGTCATCTGCAATCTGCGGGAAAAAAATAAAAAAATATTTTAAAAAATATATAAAATGTTTTAAAAATGCAAAAAAATCAATATGATCATCAAACTGAATTATAAACATCAGTTATAACTAGTATAACATCAACGAAAAATTATAAAACATTCACCAAAAAATTGCAGCAAAAATTATATAAAAAATCAGATAAAACACCAAAATATATATAAATAAAAAAAACAAACTGTTGAAAAAACGTCCACTACAACTAACAAAACATCAACTAAAAATCACAAATTGAAAAAGCATAAATACAAAAACAAACATAAACTGAAAAATCATAAAAACATTAACAAAATTTCAATGATCATTTTTTAAAAAAACAAAAAATAAACCAATTTCAACCAAAAGTTATAAACACAAATTCCTATCACATAAACTTCACCCGCAAAATGAAAAATGTCAACATAAGAAAAAAATACTCCAAAAATAAACCTCAACATCAACTGGTATCACCTAAAAATATCAACCCATACAACCCTAAAAAACTACAAAACATTGATCATATCAACTAAAAGTCACCCGAAAAATGAAAAACATCAACATGAGAGGGAAAAATTGAAAACCTCAACAAAAAATCTACGGTACCTCAAGAGTATAAATTATTCACTCTGAAAATCATAAAACATCAATATATTTTTTATAAAAAAAATACAAAAATCAACTTTTATCACCCAAAAGCTACAAACATCAACTCTTAACACCTAAATCTCATCCAGAAAATGAAAAACATTAACATAAGAAAAAAACACTATAAACATCAACTCCTATCACCAAAACCTCAGCCAGAAAATGGAAAACATGAATATGAGAAAAATTTTATAAAAAATCTATAAATATCAATCCATATCACCCAAAAAAACCTACTCCCTCTGTTTCTTTAACAATGGCACCCTTTTTTTTTGACATTTTCTGAAGACATGTTTGACCACCGATAACTTTAGTTTTGTCTAATAACAAACGATGACATTTTACTTTTCAGAAACTACAAGTTACGGAGAATACATCACCATCTCACATGATGTCTATTATTATATATAACAAAAGTTATCGATGGTCAAACATTGCACGGAAAAACTAGTGGTCAAACGATGCCATTGTTAAAGAAACGGAGGGAGTACAAAACACAAACTCATATCAATTAAACCTCACCAGAATAATGAAAAACATCAACATAAAAGGGGGGAAAAGTACAAACATCAACAAAAAACTACAATACCTCAAAAAATAAAAAATAAAATCTTCCAAAAAAGATCTGGTGGGATTTGAACCTAGGTCTCTAGCCTAGAGAAATAAGCACTACATTAAACACTGTTATTGAACACACACTCAGTCAAATAATATTAGTCCTCAGCATGTACATCAAGAACATAAATTCTTCAAAATAAAGGTCATAGTGAGATTCAAACTCCAGACTTCTAATCTCAACAACAAGAGTACTAACCGCTAGACCAAACAATCTTTATTGATAATAAGCTCGCTCAAATAAATATTAAATCTCAGCAAGTCTTTAGAAAAAGTAAAACACAATATTAAATCTCACCTCTCATGAGCAGAAGCTCAGTCGTCCCTCTCCGCTGTCGCCACCGCCATTCACCGTTGTTGCCGACACTCGCAGTTGTCCTTCTTAACAGAGGTGCGTGGATTTCACACGCCTAAACGAAAAATGCAGCAACGCCGTCGACTCGTCGTCGCAATGCCAAGCCTCACCGTTGCAATTCCACGCCTCACCATCACGTTTACCTCACTGTGAATCTCAACACCGGTGAATCGTAGAAGCTTTGTCTTCCAATTGGAAGAATGAAAAACACAGTGTTTGCCTCGCTGTCACCTCGCCGTTGAAACAGTAAATCAGAGAGATTTGGAAAATCTCGACAGCAAATCGCTCCACTTCCAATCACAGTGTTCCGACTTCATTACGCCGTACTGTCGCTATGCTCCGCCAGTAACCGCCGCTGTGAAGAAGAAGTGCGACACCAACGTCGAATTGCAGAGCCCGGGGTTTCAATGTGTCGAATTGCAGAGCTTAGGGTTTTGGGGCGATTAATTTCGGTGAGATTCCGTTCAGATACTGGTGGAGGCGGCAAAAATTGGCAGAAATCCAGGGGAATCCGACGGTAACCGTTAACCAGAGGCTTTTTTTGATCGGATGAGGAGGAGGGAAAAATGAAAATTCTGATATTTGTGTGATATATATATATATAGTATTTTGATAATTGCACCATAGACACCTAAATTTTTCAGCATATTTCAAAGAAAAAACCCATCGCAAATGATTTTTTTTAATAATTGCACAATGAGAAACTCTTAGGAAATGCGGCTTGTCCATAAGTTTATGGACAGACCAAGGACTATATTGAAAAATGGGGTTCAATTTGTAATTAATCAAAAATTGGGTATTAATTATAAATAATGATTTTATTTTGATTTTCCTTATTTCTCTCGTGAACCCTTTCTTCTTCCTCATTTTTAGCCTCCATTTTCTCTCTCATCCTTCTTCTCCACCTCTTTCATTTTCTTCATGTTCTCCACCTATTCTTCGGCTCGTTTCGCCGCATCTCCACCACTTCTTTTCTGCCGCATTTTTTTGCTTCTATTCCGCCTCTTCTCCACACTCATTTTTCGGTCATTTTCTGACGTCCGTTTCCATTTTTTTCGAGCTCAATTTTTAGAGAACAATTCTTGAACATCATCACATTCAGACAGAGCATCATGTTTGTAGCTTTTTTTAATCTTCTAGTTCAATATAGTTTTTTATTCTATGAATCTTTGTAGGTATAGGTATTATTGTTTGATTTTTCTACATTTTTTGTTTTCAATTTTTTTATTTGCACTAGGTTATGGATCAGGCGAAACGAATTCCCCGAGATGTTGATGCTAAAACCGATGATTATTACTCAATTGTTGTTAGATTTTTCAGATCTAGTATGTATGTGTTTCGTTTTGTTGAGCGTTAGATAGACATATTTTTTATGTGTTTTGAGTTGTTGTGTGTTTTTTATCTGATTTTTAATTGATCTCTTGTTGTTACAACAAACTTGTTGATTGTTCATCTTTAATTACGAGCTGCATTTGTTTAGTTATATATTGCACATGTTATTATCCAGCATGTACCTGTTAGTTATGCCGACATTTTTTTTCTTTTTTTGCTGATTGTTCATTTTGGATTCTGAGCTGCATCTGTTTACTTATATGTTGCATCTATTGGTATTCAATATGTACTTGTTAGTTGTACTGTATATGCCTTTTTATTTTCATTTATTGTTGATTGTCCATTTTGAATTAGGAACTGCACATGATTACTTATATATTGCAGTTGTGAGTATCCAAAGTGTACTTATTAGTTGTAATGTGAATAATTTTTTTGTATTCATTGTTGATTGTTTGTTTTGACTAACGAGTTGCATCTGTTTACTTATATGTTACATCTGTTAGTGTCCGGTGTATATAGTTAGTTGTACTGTGTATGACTTTTATTTTAATTTTTTGTTGATTTTTGTTTTGAATTAGGAATTCCATTTATTTTCTTATATATTGCAACTATTTAGTAGCTAATGTGTGTATATTTTTTTAGGAGTTATATCTAAACTTGAAGTGGTTTTAAGAATCAGAAAATATTGAACATTGGACTGCACAAGACGTTCCAGTACGAGGAAGATTTGGATGAAGATGACATTAAACTCGAGAAATTAAAAAATGATCCGCCATTGGATATTTATAACCGATTCATTGTATTAGATATTGTTAGTTAATCTAGATAGAAACATTGTTGTAATTGTAAATTCCCTACTGGGAAATTTATGTCACGAGCACTTGTAGTAGTTATCATATATCTTGCCCTTTGTTCAATTGTTGGGAGTCCCTCTCATGTATGAAACCGACAACATTTACATGATTTGTGTACAACATATGCAATGCTTTTACACGTGTTTTACTTTCATGCCGACAAGACTTTTAGTGGCACCTCTCTAATTGAAATCAAGAAAAATTAATCTTATGTTTGAAAATAAATAGAGCTTTGAATGTAATCAGTACACATTGTAAGGTATTTAATATAGTTCATATGATTTTTTAAAAAATAAAATAAAATTACGTAACATATTTTCTGTATACTATAAGAAATACAGTTGTAGACTAACATATGTTTGTTTTGACAAAACAGAAATGATTCTTAAGGTAACATATGCACTACATCCTGACAATGTTTTGGTATTCATAAAAGGAATTGACATTTTTAAATCAGGTGCGTGTTTTATTTAAACAGTACATGTTGTAACGTAATCAATGCATAGTTAATATGACAATTTTAAATTGGTAAACTTTAACTTAATTTATACATGATCTTTTTTAAATATTTCATAATTCATAGTCACAGTTTTTAAAACAGCTACATGTTCTAATACAAACGATACGTATTGTAAGGTAACAGGTGCATATTATAATTTACAGCAGCATTTATTTTATTTTTTGAATATTTACCACATGTTTTTTAAATGTTCATAGCAGCATAACTCATACATTCAGAAGTTTCAACAACAATTTCATTTAATCTAAGGAAATTCAACAATATAAGCTCATTCTAATGTGAAAAAAATCATATCTTTAACACTATTAGGCGATATTTCATCCTCTTGAAACTAAAATTCATTCGTTTAAAATTGAAATTCGCTGAAGTAGATCTTGTTGCAGGTCGTATAGCTCATCGCAAATTTCGGCGGACACTAACTGGTCATTTGAAGATCTCATCGGTAAAAAAATAAATTGATCGAAGAAGGATTTGATCGGTTGGGAGATGTTAGATTTGCAAAAAATGGAAATTGAAGTTTGGAAAAAAGATTGAAATTTGAGAATGGAGATTGAAGGGAGAAGAATGGAGAAGGGAGAAGTTGCAGAGGATGGGGCTGCATGTCAATTTTGGGGAAGAATGGCATGGGTTGATTCCCGATATTTACAATTGCACCCGCAAAATTTAATTAATTTGCGTTAATTGCAAATTGGTCTCTAACATGTCATAAGCTTATGGACAGAGCGTTTGTCAAGAGACTCACTCTTACACAATAATCCCTAGTATAAAGTTTAGATTGTGTAAAACAAAACTTTGTGAAAAAGAAAATAAGTACAGAATATATAATGAAGGGAAAATAAGTACAGAATAAATCATTTTCCCCTACTACTCCTTCAAAATCAACAATCTCTCGTGACTAGGGGTGAGATCGAGCCGATCCGAGCCCGAACTTCCCCAGGCTCGAGCTTGGCTCAAGTACAAAAAATGATTATGTTCAAACTCGGCTCAGGCTCAAGTACAACTCGAGCTTAGTTTTTTTGTTCGAACTCGGCTCGATTAAAATTAGCAAAACTCGAGATCGGCTCGTGTTCGGCTCGTAACTGGTAACCGAGCTCGAGTTAAACTCATAAACTCGATTACAACTCGAAAACTCGATTACGAGCTCAAAAATAAATAATTATAACTGCATTAATCAATTTTCGGTTAGTTAACTTCAGTTTATTTGATTTTTGAATTCGGATTCAAACCAAATCAACTAAATAATTGGATCATTTAAACACGGCCAAAGAATTAATAAGCGGGTCAAAATTTTAACTTATAAAACCCATTGGTACAACCTCATATTTGTAAATTGGCCTCAAATAGGGTTAAGCTCCTTCTTCCATTTCTTTCGATGTGGGACTAAAACTAATGCACTTCCTTTTCCTCCTTCCGACTGCACTTCCTTCTTCCATTTTTCTGTTTGAGTTAGTGCATGTAGCTTGATTGCAATTATATTTTGCAGTACATATTATGCACCAAAACTTTCCTTATACATATTCTGCACCAAAACATAAATCAAACCACTTATTGAAATTATAAGTTTATAATTATAAGTTTTACCACTTATTAGTTATTAAAATTAAATACATCATATTTAAGATACCACTTAATATTAGTTATTGCATACTTTAGACGAGCTCTAATCGAGTCATAGTCGAGTTTTATCGAGATTCTTATCGAATTGTTCGCAAACATAAACGAGCCAATCGTCATTATGTTCGTTTATGTTCGTTTACTAATCGAGCCTAAAATTTTGTTCGTGTTCGTCCATTTAATATGTGAACGAGCACGATCCGATCTATAATCGAGCCGATCCCGAGTTTGTTCACGAACGTGCGTGTTCGTTCTCACCCCTACTCGTGACTCTTATTGAACTTATAACCTCTCGGATCTTTTTCATTAAAAAAGGTAAAGTGTCAATATAACCATATCTACTTGACATGAGTGCCAATATAACTCTCAGATAATTTTTAGTGCAAAAATAACTCTAACTAGTTAATGCAAGTGCTAATATAACTCTCAGACCCCATTTGCAGCGTTGACTTCCATTTTCCGGCATTGACTATATGTAAAATGTCCAAAATACTGTTAGTGTTAAAATATGAA